>CALNHX010003748.1:0-142484 GCA_940337035.1 Agriotes lineatus | reverse complement strand
AAGACATAAACTAATGAAGATTGCAAGTATGTGGTAAAAACTAATGGATAGCAAAAGTACTCTACAAAAGTGAATTATTGTAGAATAATAATGGGTCAATTTTATTGGAAAAGTCCATTTGACAGAATACGTTAATCAAAATGGATTACGTCAAACGGTTTGGTGCTAAAGGACACTCCTAGAGGAGGATCATCGGGTAAAAGAAGCACATACCAGGAGGTTAGCAGATGCGGTAGCAAGAAGGTGTCTGCAGAATTTGGTGTGTTGGCTGCGTACTGTAAAAAAAGTGGAGTTGCTGATGTTGGACGGTTAGGACGTCTTGTCTGTCTGTGGATCATGCATTGCGGGAAGGTGATTGAGAGGGTTGATTAGTAGGCAGAGAGGAGCAGTTTGATTGACATCTGGAACGTTGTGTGGACCAAGTGAAAGGTGGGTGAATTTATTATCAAAGTCATAACTAGAAAACAAAATAAAGACAATAAAAAGGTGAACTACTTATGTAAGAATACTTACTGTTTTAATATTGTTGTGTACCATTGTAATAATCAGGTGTTTGTCATTTGAATTTCAAATCTCTTTTGAGATTTGGTTGACATCAGTTATTGTGAGATTTAAAATATTAGAACGTCAATTTTTCAGAAATCAGTTAATTAGATAAAGGATTCCACCCCTGATTTTCAGCAGCTATCTCGAATAAGAATTATTTACATTCTATACATAAAAGGGCAATTTCTAATTTAAAAACAGTTTAATATAACTATATTTGAAGGTTTATAGCATATTTATGGCTACTTGAAGCCAGTACAATATTTTAGGCAAATTATTAAAATATGATATTATTTTGTATAAATGCACATTTTCTTTAATATGGGTTTTGGAAACAAGGCTGCTTTTTAATTAATTTAGAAATCTTTAAAAACAGCGTCATGAAAAAATCGTCATCACATTTGACACCTATAAAAGAAAAAGAAATGGGCGCAATAAGTAGAAGAAAATATGTTTTTATATAGAAAATGACCTCTATTATAATTATACAGTGCTTTTGTAAAGTAGTGGATAAATTCGTTAAAAATTCAAGGAATAGCTTTTGGAAAAAACGCCGAGACCCGTCTATTTTTGTTTTTATTTGAGCATTTTTTCAAATAAAATGCATACATACAGGGTCTCCCGTGTAGGAGGTATGACGTCATCAATGTTTTTTTTAAATGGTAACCTTTTTTTGTTACGGAATTCGAAAGAACACATTTTTTTACTCACCTTAAGCTGATGTTTGAGTATAGGTCACATGACCAAAAATTACGAAAACCCATTTTAAAATTGAAAAATACTACGAAGTATGATTTTACCTTTTTATGAATAACAGCAGTCAATAAAAAACATAGTTATCATTGCAATTAAATTTACTATTTTGAAACATTAAAATAGTTTTTTCATTTTCGGTCATGTGACCTATACTCAAAAATCAGCTTAACATAAGTAAAAAAATGTGTTCGTTCAAATTTCGCAATAAAAGAGGAGTTACCATTTAAAAAAAATCAATGACGTCACACCTTGAATATATAGATTTTATTTGAAAAAAAATGCGCAAATAAAAATAAAAATCGACGGGTCCCAGCGTTTTTTCCAAAACATATTCCTTGAATTTGTAACGAATTTATCGACTACTTTACGCAAGCACTGTATAGGTCTATTTAAAAAATGAAAGCCACAGTTTGATCTCGGGTGAGCTGTGAGCTGTGAGCTTTTATGCTTTCCAGCATGGTCAAAGAAAATTTAGTTAATTCTTAGCTATTCCGCTAACAGAATTCAACCAATGGGTTCCCATGATCTTTTTCTATTTCCTCATTGGACCCAGAGCTGGACGGTATTTGTATATGTAATGGTAAATACTTTGCAAAGTATTTAGTATTTAAATACATTTTTTAAAGTTTTTAAATATAGCATTATCAAACATTACTTTCATTTAGTATGGCTATGGAATAGTTCCTAAGTTACGGATTAAACTAAAAATCAAATGTTAAGTTTGGCATTTAATTATAAACGTAGTTGTATTCATAAATTAGAAACCATTCCATAGCCACACTAGATGAAAATAATTTTTGATTATACTATTTGTTGGGAATTATATACTCTGAAGTATTTAAATTCTTTTAGAGTATTTAAATACTTTTAGAGTACCATTAAACGATTATTTTTTAAATATTTGAAAAACTACAAGACGCATCTTGTTATGATAATTTTAAGTCTTAGCACTTTCTGCAAAATTCAGCTCATTCACGGAATAACTAGCGACATCTTCTGCTTCTATACAGGGTGTTGCAAAATTGCACAGAATACATTTAAGGGCTTTATTCTGAATCAAGAAATAAGAGAAAAACGCTAATAAACATATGTCCTAAAATAATTCATTTCAAAGATATCCTTGATCAAAGAATTAAAGATAGCAATTCGTTTGCAAACCCTTAAGATTTAGTAGGCTGGTGTTCTGTTCCCACAGGTTTTTGTTACATACAATATGTGGGGGTTTTTCTATAGTAAAAAGTTGAAAAATAATAAGCATGCGTTTCAAAATTAATTATTTCAGTTTTATCTTTTTTCTTCTTTTCTTTTTTCTTAGTAAAATGTATGGCAACCGTTCGAAGTCACTCATAATACTTCTGGCAGTTGTAATTGAAACAAACATATAATAAAAATAAAACATCAGCTTATAATATCTAAACGTTTTAAAAACAAATTGCTATATTTAATTCTTTGATAAAGGATATCTTTGATAAGAATGATTTTAAGGACATGTGTTCATTAGAGTTTTTTTATTATTATCTGCAGAATGACGCCCTTATATTTGTTCTGCGCAATTTTGAAACCCCCTGTATAATAATATTGCACGGTGCTGCAAACGCGAGCCTTTCCAATTCTGCACAAGTAGTGCTTAGTTGTTTTAGATGCTATGAAACAGAGGAGTCCCGTATCACGTTTTGGGATTTTTCGCTCAGTCATTTGTATTAACGACTATTTTGGTGCCGTCCTATCGAGGTATCTGGCCTACGTGCCGGTCTAAACGTCGGTCTTCTTGCAAAATGTGGTGAAATCTTGCTGCAACGAAGGTAGCGTACATGTGTAGGAAAGAGATGAGGAGCGATGCACGGTATTCGTTAATTACCAAGTTTTTGAAATCAGTCACCTTCGAGAATTCTTCAAGTACAGTCGACGAGCCTAAAGTTGCTGTGTGTCCGCGGCAGCCTGGCGATTTATTCTAAGTCGGCGGGGAGGCGTTAAGCTCCCGTAGTACTTGGACTATTGATGCAGCATTCCTTTTGGTTTGTGCAGTAATTTCTGCTCTTTTTCTCATCGCAATAAGTTGATCTTTGTATCTCGATCGAATCGTTAATCGAATTACCTTTCCGCGGGAAGTTTTGGTGAAGAGACGTTGGGTCATGGGAACACTAAGGTCTAACGCGGCTAGGAGTTCATTTTGTAAGAGAAAGAATCTCTAAATCACTCACGCGGATACAGTAAGGACTCCTTTTGTGTCAGTTTTTTTTTTGAGGAAGTGCGAGTACCGAAAATTTCAAGTTGTGAGTATGTCTTCCATTTTCCCTTTGGGGGATATAGTAGCGCCACCTCGTGCAATGACACCCTTAGTCGATGAATCTTTTCCTCGCATCTAATAAACATCCCGTCGGCAGTTAAATGTGCGGTAGCTACTAACTGCAACCGTCGTAAGGTCGTACAAGTACTGTGATTTATCCTAATTTTAAGCGCTAATGGTATACAATGAAGTGGTCAGCTAATTGACAAGTGACGCTCTTTAAGAATCCTATTTGACACAGTCAATAATTAAGTGCAGCAGCTTGTAACCATTTTATGATAGTATTTAGGTATTTCTTACCGTTCAGTTTGTGTTAATTATATATATGCTTATCTTCACATACAATGTATTCAGATTAAATTAACCTGTGCTTTTCATTTTATTCAGAATGTTGCATGCGACGTTTACCATAAAATTTAGTGGTGTGTGGATGAAAGTTTAGTGGTTGCAAGAAAGTTTTACCTTCAGCTAATCTAACCATGAAATTTGCTTTCGTTAATAAAAATATTGTTCCATATGAACATTACAAAGAGTTATTTACGGGTGAACATAGGTTTACGACCCCGTCACAAGCCAAAACAAGGTTATCCAACTTAGTAAGAAGGTGAAGCGGGAGTTAGGTACCTGTATTTACAAATTTCATAACTTTTTATTACCTACACGATTAGTAATAAAGCCTGACAGTATGTGTTACTATTTCCTATTTAAGTAGAAGAGCATTATAAGTAAGAAACTTTGTGAAGGCGACCGCAAACTATAAGGTTTAGCATGTGAATTCGTTAGTGCAAGGTGCGGTAATGTGCAAGCCCTGCAATATACTTCGGGGAACAAAGAACAGCAGATTTGAAACGACGCTGTGGCCCGCGGATGAACTCATTCACTCCCAAGCTGGCGAAAGGCGCGGGTCGATCTGTTAAAAGTGTTTGTGGGTGTTTGCGTGGGCAATCCGCCGAAGACGTGCATCCTTAGCGTAGGTGCAAGCTATTCAAGTGAAATAGCACATAAGTGAAGCCGCGGTGTTCCAATCCGACATCTCCAGATACTGCGATTTCGACATCAAGGAGACACACTGCGCTGGTCCCAAATCTTTGGTGGACGTCTTGGAATAAGGTTAGTTCCTACTTGAAATCAGGCTACGAAATAAGCAGTTAGCAATTGTAATAAATAATTGCACAACTGGCGCTAATGTGTTTGCGGTCCAGATAACGGGGAAATACCGGCCGCTATCACGTAGGCATTACGTCATTTGCTGACTCAGCACCCAGGGCCTTCAAACAGCGACGCATCCTAAAGAATCGACAACTTCGCGTTTAAGATATTCGTGTGTGTGGAATTATTTTAGACCTTGCGCTCGTGGACTTTGGCTGTGCATGAACTACTCAACTTTTAGGATCCAGTTAAGGCGTTTTCTCTCAACTGCGTTATGTACTTGTTCTTATGTATTTTTTTGTATGACTATGCTTTCTTACAGACTATATGCATTCATGTAAACTGTTTGGTTTTTTTGTTACAATTGGTGTTTGCTTATGTAAGTACAGCATTTCAGGTGACAACGTTATTAGCTTTTCCTTAGTCGCACTGATGATGCTGATAGAGTCTCATAGCGCACCAGCTGAATAAGCTAGCGAACCAGGACATTATAATGTAATAATTTAGTAGTGTGTAGGGCTAAGCAAAAGGCCGTGTTACACAGTTAATTGTACCTTGACGTACTTACAGCGGGAATAATATGAGTGTTATTGATCAAAACGCTCTCCTAGATATTTAATAGCTATTTATATATATAGGGAGGAAATGAATCTTTGCTCTAGTGATATATTTATGATTTTTTTCTTCGAATGCATGTTCTATTGCGCGAAATTTCAAAAATTTTGCTTCAGGAAATCATTATAGTGACTCTAAACTTCTGTAGTGACATTTTGTCTAATTTCCAAATAAGCATAACGTTGTAAAGCTTAAGTAAGTCCGACATAGCTGGACGCTGACCGTCGCACAGGAGTACTGTTGATAAAGTAAGAAGACTTGTTTCTTCAGGGGAAATTAAGCGGACTGTATGTTGTTGATTAAAACCCTGATCACTTGTTTATTCGTTTAATAATCATTGGCAATTAGGACATTTTACTTAAATGGGCGCAGCGATGCTTGGTGTGACCGGCCGCTGACAGCGTAGCGGAAGAAGTCAGTTGAGTGCCGCAAATCGGCGGAATACTGCGCGAGTCATACGCATGCAGCCGGAAACAGCAAATACGCGCGGGAACACAAATTCAAAATAAATTTAAAAATATGGTCTGGCCACAACATAGCGACCACCTTGAAACGATAAGGCGTTTCAACAAAAATATAACAAAGATCATAACAAATAACAATTAACAAAACATGTACTATAGTAAATCGATTGATGAAAGAACATTGACACACATTTCACATTTTTATCACTTAAACGTGAATCCAGCTAGTGTCCTTTTTATTGTAATGGGAGCGGACAAAGCTTTGCAAACGAGCGTTGAATAGTTCCAGAGGGAGTGAGCACTGTGGCCACTCGGTTGAGGCCATCTTTTCCAGAATGGACCTTCGTGACGCGTCCAAGGCGCCATAGGAGGGGAGGTATGCCATCTTCTTTGACCAAGACGAGTTGTTGGACTTGAAGCACACCATTGTTCTTGCGCCACTTGACGCGATTTTGCAGCTCGCTAATGTATTCGAGATGCCATCGCTTCCAGAAGTTTTGATGAATCTGCTTCACTCGTTCGTATTGCTGGAGCCGGTTCTCAGGCGTAGTTGTTACGTCAGCCTCAGGAGTCGCAGTGAGAGGGCGTCCAACCAGAAAATGAGCAGGAGTTAGACAGGAAAAATCATTGGGGTCCGGAGACAGAGGAGAGAGTGGTCGTGAATTTAAGATCGATTCAATTTGAGACAAAAGAGTGTACAACTCTTCAAATGTTAGCAACGCGTTTCCCGCCACTCTCCTCAAATGATGTTTTATACTTTTTACACCGGCTTCCCACAAACCACCAAAGTGTGGGGAATGCGGTGGTATAAAATGCCATTCTATACCAAAATCTTGAGCTAATTGAGACAATTCTTTATTATTTTTACGAATGAATTTAATCATGTCTTTCAGTTTTGAATTGGCACCAACATAGTTTGTACCATTGTCTGAGTAAATTTTAGTCGGTTTGCCTCTGCGAGAAACAAAACGTTTCAACGCCAATAAAAAACAATTGCTAGTCAAATCTGAAACTAGTTCTATATGAACTGCTTTTGTTGCAAAACAAATGAAAACACAGATATAGCATTTTGAGGTTTTGCTACCTCGTCCTTTTCTATTTTTGAGTAATAAGGGACCAGCATAATCTGTGCCCACAATCGCGAAAGGAAAACTCTGAGAAACTCTATCTTCAGGCAAATTACCCATCACAGGATTGATTCCTCTGGGAGAAGCTCGAAAGCACCTCACGCAATCATGCACAACTTTTTTGGCTAGATTTCTACCGTTAGTAGGCCAAAATGTCTCGCGTATGGTATATAGCAAAAGCTGAGGGCCAGCATGTAACAAACGTTTATGTTCATGCTCGAATATCAGTTTTGACAAACGATGATTTCCCGAAATAAGAAAGGGATGCTTTTTGTTAAACTCAAAGTCAGAATTTTGAATTCTCCCACCAACACGAATTAAATTATTTTTATCTAGAAATGGGGAAAGACTTAAGACACTACTTGATGAAGGAATTTCCCTTTTTTCCTTTAACAAAGTATACTCATTTGGAAACGATTCGCGTTGGGATATTTTTACTAAACACAAAAGAGCTTCATCGACTTCTTTTCTTGTCAGCGAACCCGTACGCTTTTTCGTGGGGTTAAGACAATTATGCTTGAATCTTAAACAAATGGCAATTATTCTTTTTAGAGTATTTAAGTTTGAGTAATTTTCAAATTGAAATCTTTCAACATTTGATGACGCAAACGCTTGAGCATTTTTCTTCAATTCAGGAAGCTTTTCAGGAGCTTGATTCAATTTAGGCCATTGATGCGGAGAAAAATACAGAAAGTCAGGCCCATTCCACCATAATTCATTTTCTTGAATTTGAGAAGGAGGTACTCCTCTCGACAACAAATCTGCAGGATTGACATTGGTAGGAACATGCAACCAGAAAAATGTACTGGTCAGAGATTGAATTTCAGCGACACGATGTGCTACAAATGTCTTTAACAAGTTAGGTTGAGTTTTAAGCCAACCAAGTACCACTGTAGAGTCTGTCCACAAGTACACGTTTTTGGGTTTGAAACTTAAGGACTTTAAAACATTGTCTACTAGGCGACTTAAGGTTAAGGCACCAGACAGTTCCAACTTTGGAATCGTTATTGTTTTCAATGGGGCTACCTTGCCCTTTGAACATAAAAGACGACAAGATACTATATCATTTTGAGAAACAGATCGAACATAAACACAACTGCCATATGCAAGGGTACTTGCATCGCAAAATCCATGTATGTCTACATATTTCGGATTGTCACACATAACATGTCTAGGAATTTTCACAGTGCTTAGTTTGACAAGTTCGGAACGGAATTGAACCCATTTTTGATGGATATCGGAGGGGACGCTTTCATCCCAGTCCAAACGTTGCAACCACAACTGTTGCATAATCATTTTTGCGACCACCGTGACAGGCGCGAGAAGACCGAGTGGGTCGAAAACTTGAGACAATTCAGAAAGAATTATTCGCTTAGTCACTTTTTCAAGCAGACTTCGAGAAATTGAATAAACCAACTGATCTGATTGAAAAACCCATGCTATTCCAAGCGTTTTTGTACATTCGCTTGACCCAAGGTTCAAGAGGTGTGGATGAATATATTCAGGATTTACATCCTTTAAGACACGAGGATCATTTGAGATCCATTTTCTCAATGGAAAACAACCAGAGTTCAAGATATCAGTTATGCTCATGCAAATCTCCTGCGCTTCTGCAAGCGAGTTTGCACCAGCAAGCAAATCATCGACATAAAAATTATTCAATATAATTTCAGAAATTTTGGGATGTGTATCCTTGCAATCATAACCTAATTGGGATAGGCTACGTATTGCCAAAAAGGACGCCGAAGCGGTACCATAAACCAATCGATTCATGTCGTAAGTCTTGACCTTCTCATTCGGATTGGGTCTCCACAAAATTCTTTGTAAGTATCTTTGCGAGGGACAAACTACTACCTGCCTGTACATTTTTTGAATGTCAGCAGAGAAAACATAAGTATATGACCGAAAGTCAATTAAAATTGAAATTAAATCTCGCTGTATAACAGGCCCTACCATTTGAAGGTCATTAAGTGCATAACCTGTATCTGTAGCCATTGAGCCATTGAAAACAACTCTCAGCTTGGTACTGACTTTGTCTTCACGAATTACACCATGATGCGGAAGAAAATAAGAATTTGCGGTGTCATCCTTTTCTGAAAGAGTCATGTGACCCAACTCAGCATATTCATGCATGAACTGTGAGTACCTACCACGCAACACGTCATCGTTCTTAAACCGTTTTTCAAGTGAAATTAAACATTTTTCGGCTTGATTATAAGAATCGCCCAACCTTGAAGGAGATTCTTTCAAAGGAATCTTAACAATAAATCTACCATCGCTATCGCGTGTAGTATTTCTCACGAAATGATTTTCACATTCATTTTCCTCGACGGAAAAAGCCTTTTTCATAGGAATTTCCTCCATTTGCCAGAACTTGGCAATCTGATCCTCAACATTTACAGAAGAATAAGTAAAGTTGCATTTTACTTCATTTGAGGTCATTGAGGGATAGCCCACATGACCACTTGCAATCCAACCAAAACGTGTTTTTTGTAATTTAGGTTGACCTTTCCCGAGTGAAATTTGCCCTACACACAACAAATCATAGAAACATGAGGCACCTATAAGAATGTCGATCTCAGCTGGCCTTTGGAAATTAGAATCAGCTAGATGAATGTTTGAAGGAATTTTCAAATGAGAAATATTCACAGGACTATTTGGGATAGCGCCCGTAATTGTAGGTATAATCAAACAACAAATATCAACATTAAACTTGGAATGTGCCGCCATTAACTTGACTGTACACTTCGATTTAACTTGGGATAGCGAATTTGCCAAACCCATCACATTAATTTCAACTTTGTTCCTTTTTAGACCTAGCCGCTGAGCGCATTTTTCGGTTACAAAATTACTTTGACTTCCCGAATCCAATAGAATTCTTACATGATGAATTTTACCATCAGAATCACGTGCATTTACAATAGCTGTTGACAAAAGAACATTTGTATTATGTGAAACAAACGAAGATACTATTTCAGATTTTTGAACATTGTTTTCATTTCTAGAAACAGTTGAATCAGATTCCTTTTCAAGGTGCAATAATGTGTTATGTTTTGCTTTACAAGTTCGGCATCTGTAAGATGATTTACAATCCTTTTTGATGTGGCCTTTAGCTAAACAGTTTGTGCACAAGCCATTACTCTTTGACTTGGCAATGCGGTTATCTACACTTAAATTTTTGAACTCATCGCACTTGTAAATTAAGTGAGAACCCTTACAATAATTACAAGAAATTTGTGAAGACATTAATGACCTTGAATGCGTTTCCTTACGACTATTCAATTTTGAACTTTTTTCATCAATTGTTTCCAGCAAAGATGCTTTCTTTTCAAGAAAATCAATTAAGTCCTTTAAGGATGGAACCATGTTATGTCCATTTGAGCTTTCAAATTCTCGCGTGGTCGTAGGATCTAACTTTGAATAAAGGAGATGAACTAGAAGTGCGTTTCTTTGTTCGCTTTGATCTATGAGTGCGTCAACAGATCTCAAATTTTTATTAAACGCGTCAATTAATTCTCTCAATTTACCTGATGACTCCTTAACCATATTTTCCAGATTGAACAATGCTTTTAAGTGATGATATATCAAAACTTTAGAATTATTGTACCTATCATTAAGACTTTTCCATGCTATTTCATAATTATCAGATGTAATTGGCAAATTTTTAATTGAATCGCAAGCCTTTCCGGTTAAAGAGGTACGCAAATAGTGCAATTTTTGCACTTCAGTTAAATCCGAATTTTCATGTATTAAACTTTTAAACATGTCCCTAAAACTTAACCACTCTTCTGGGTTACCGTTGTAAATTTGAAGTTTTATGGTTGGCAAGTTCACAAAGTTCATTCCATTGGATGACCTTACCAAACCTTGATTTGATCCTGCGGGACTTGCAGCCCTTGAATCTACTTTGAAATTTCTCAAAAACAATTTCGAAGAAGCAATTAAAAAATAATATTTTTCTTCAAATGAACCGGTTTCATCGTATTCAGCTTTAATATTTGTACTTGACCGCTCTATTTTTTGTTGCAAGTCACGAAATGTATGTAGCACTGGGATTAGCGCTTCATATTGTAAACTAAAAGTTTCGACATCAATTTCAGTAATTAGATTTTTGTCTATACTAAATGTTGCTTTTAATTTTTCTAAAGTTTCCTCAAATCGAGTTAAGCGTGCTTTTAAAGCATTTCTTTCAGGAATATGATCCATTTTGTGAATCATGAACTACAAAACTTTTGCGTGATTAGTCAGTAAAACAACAAAGTTTTAAATTAAGAAAATAGCGTTACACAGGGTAGATTACACAACCCAGCATTGATTGGAACAAAGCCAATACAGAATTATTATTGGTTGATTAACAACCGAGCGTTAATTGGAACGAAGCCAATACAGAATTATTGGTTGATTAACAACCGAGCGTTAATTGGAACAAAGCCAATACAACATTAATTGCCGATAAACAACCGAGCATTAATTGGAACAGAGCCAATACAACATAAATGAATAAACACAGCGAAAAATTTAATTTCTTATCACGAAATGAGGGCAAACTTATTTACCACTCCCAAAGTAAATATGCAACTAAATAATGCGCGAAGAGCTTCTCATAATTTTCCCTTCACACTATTATTTGCTTTGATTAAGAAATTACGAAAATACGCTTATTTGTGCTTTCAATGAAAATTGTATTAATCCTTTATTCAGATCAAACATATGGGTAAAAAGCAGTTAAACATAATTGAGGACGTGCCAGAATGCTTGGCAATTTCTCTTATAAATGTGAACTCAACATTGAAACAAATCTCAAATCACAATTAAGGATAAGAAAGAAAGGAATTTGCTCACATTTATCCGGTGTTTTTGTCGTGCGCCCTCCGCTGTCTGCAACGTTTACGGCATGCTGTCGCTAATCACCTCGTTGAAGTTGACCATGTGCGATGCTCCATACGGCTCGAATGACCATGTTTCTTCAGGGGAAATTAAGCGGACTGTATGTTGTTGATTAAAACCCTGATCACTTGTTTATTCGTTTAATAATCATTGGCAATGTTGATTAAAACCCTGATCACTTGTTTATTCGTTTAATAATCATTGGCAATTAGGACAGTTTACTTAAATGGGCGCAGCGATGCTTGGTGTGACCGGCCGCTGACAGCGTAGCGGAAGAAGTCAGTTGAGTGCCGCAAATCGGCGGAATACTGCGCGAGTCATACGCATGCAGCCGGAAACAGCAAATACGCGCGGGAACACAAATTCAAAATAAATTTAAAAATATGGTCTGGCCACAACAAATACCAAAACTGCAGGAACAGATGAAATCTTAGTCGAGATGTTGAAAGAAGAAAGAGAGACGGAATTTTCAAAACACACAAGTTTTTCACAAATATTACCAAAAAATCGCTCACAAATAAATTTGAGAATATCTAATTAGTTGAAAATTGTGAATTTGATGCGATTAAAATGATTTAAAGTTAATTGGGCTCTCAAGCCCAAGACTTACACATTTTCTATAAAAACAGCTAAAACGTTACAGCCATCACACCCGAAGCACTAAATTGAAACCTGACACTCGAAAGTACTACTTATATTTCGTTCTAATCACATCTAATTAATTCTAACAGTTGTGCGTTAGAACTAAATTGTTCCCAATTTATTATAGCATTTACGTTGTTTACTGAGAATCCGACGGTTTCAAAATTCGATGTTGATGAGTAAAAGTGAAATCAAATTTATTACACACTAGTTTAACTTTGTTGTTAAATAGGTTGCTGCGGCGCTTCAAAAATTATTATTGTTGCTCAAAATTTACCACATTTCCCTTGCCAAAAGCTTGACAAAAGGGATGTGTTCATCATCGGAATTAAAATTAAATCACTCAAATAACCAATTATCCCTATTGTCTTTGTCTTTCCGGCATTGAATTAGTTAATGAGTATCCGCAGATTTCCATACTTTTGTCGCACACTGTCATATTTGTAGCAACAGAAACCTTGGTTTCACTGTTTCCTGTAGTTTCTCCCTGAAAAGTAATAAGGCGTAGTTTGTTGGCGACATTAGGTGATAGTGTTTGTTAACATTCTTTTACTTCCAGCTTTATGAGAGGAAAGTCGGCGATATAGTCTTTTGGCTAGCATCACATTCAATCGCTACCAAAATCTAGTAAACTATTAAATAAATAATCCTGCTACATAGCATACTTGTCATGTAGCGGAACTAACCAGCAAAACGTATTAAATTCGTTCCTCCCATTAGATGCAGGCCTGATAACTAATATGATAATTTATTTATGAACTTGAGCGTCAGCAGAGAAAGTGCTAATATTAAAATTCAAGTTCACCGACATTAGCAATTTTCTGTGATACAGTTTGCCTGGTGTTATACATTTATTGCCTGCAACAGGTGTGTAGCTGTAGATGCAGATTAACGTACTCAGCATTGCAGATTGCGGTTTTTAGCAGCACACCACTTTCAAACTTTCAAATATTTACGAAATATTTTTTGCTTAAAAATAGGAATGATGACTAAAACATAAGGGAAAAAGGTGAACGAGATTGAACTGTCTTGTGGTATATGTTCATATATCTTATTAGTTCACTGTGGTTTAAAATTTCCATGTAAGTGGTAGTACGTCATTGAAGCTATGTAGCTATTTTATTAGGTATGCGATATGAGTTTATACACTCACCGGCACGAAAAATGGAGCACTTGCATTTTTTGATTAGATTTACAATTGTATCCCTTTGTGATGTTTTATTATTACATTTATTATTATACATTTATTATACATGTTATTATGTTAAATGTATAATAAATGTATAATAATAAATGTAATAATAATACATCACAAAGGGATACAATTTTAAGTCTAATCAAAAAACGCATGTGCTCCTTTTTTCGTGCCGGTGAGTATAGTTGTATACAGGGCGAGTTTCTTCAATGTATCTGTAGCTGTTGAAGTTTTATAAGCTGGATGTCACACTGTTGTTGTTGTTCTTAAAATATCCACGTACTACTTTAATCTGGTTTAATTAATGTATTATTCAGTTCTCAAACTGCTTTATTTGCGGAAGTTAAAAGTTCGCCATTTTATTATTTACTCACATCGAAAACTTTGCTTAGCAACAGCAACCATTCTGATAAACGGTGTCATTCATTGATGGGTTTGTTGTGCCCAAGGGTATATTTGATTGCAACTTCTATTTTCTCGCGTCTAATTTCAATTAATTGTGAACATACGTGAACTCAAAAATATATTTTGTACGTTCACATAAAAAATACTGCCCTTGTTCGTAATACAGAGTGTACGTTATACGAAGTCAAAAATACATTGCAATATATATACTACTTCGATTTAAATGTATCCGTTAAGGTATGTATACTGACACTTTGCCTTGGGGCTACTGTCCACCAAGCACATTATAAACATGTTCGAGTATTTAAATACTAACCATATAACTTATATATTTTACCCTAGCGTTGTACACCGCCACCACACAGATATCTTTATATGGCTTGAGGAAAATATCAGAAAAGCGCAAAATGGTGAAGCCGTTGGTTGGAGAAACGACCCTTGTTCCGGTTCTAGGCCTTCAACAACGCCTCAAGACTATATTGATACCTACACTTTGTTAAGTTCTGTCTTCACTTATGTATAAATAAGATGTGTATATTAATTAAATAAAATATATGCATGCGTATATTTATTCTCCCACTCTCCTTGTCAAGTTTTACTTCGCTTATGGATAAATGCGATGTATATATTAATGAAATAAAACAAATATTAAAATAAGAAGTCTTTTATTTTAATCTTAAAAATTACATGTATAAGTTTATTAGCTAACTTAATTTCTAATTTAATGAGACAAAATTTGAGGTGGCGACGGGGATAGTGGTGACACCTATTCCAGTTGTGCGGGGTGATTACGGTGTCCGCCATGTGGAAACAACCTGGATCGCTGGGATGCGCGGGGGGGTTTCTGTACAGGTCTGCGCGGGGGTTTTTTGCACATATTTGCGCGAGGGTCTGCCCCGGGGGTTTTGGCGCATACAGGCAGGTAGACAGCTAGACAGGTGGACAGGTAGACTGGTTGACAGCTAGACAGGTAGACAGCTAGACAGGTAGGCAGCTAGACAGATAGACAGGTAGACTGGTAGACTACTAGACAGTTAGACAGGTAGACAGCTTGACAGGTAAACAGGTAGACAGCTAGACAGGTAGACAGCTTGACAGGTAGACAGGTAGACAGCTAGACAGGTAGACAGCTTGACAGGTAGACAGGTAGACAGGCGGACAAGCAGGCAAACAGGCTGACAAGGCGGCATGTGCCAATATGACGGGAACAAAAATTTATATAATTATACCAGTTTTATTTTTTCCCATACAAAAAACTCATCTAGACTGGTTGGAAATCAAATACATAAGAGAAAATCTCAAACTTGTTTAAATCATTTTTTTGTAACTAAACAATCAAATTAGAACTGTAATAGTGTAAATAAAGCTAAAATTAGAATTGAAGGAGGTACATCAATAGAATTTGCAGACTATAGAAAATATCTGTCCAGACCCGCGGATGTGAGCGTGTGGGAATTCGCAAGGTTGCTAAAAATAAATGTATGGTTAAGAAATTTGCTTAAAATTAACTAAAAATTTACAGACATAAGGAAATCCACAACACTGTTTGTAAGCATCGAATGTAAATATTACGTGATTTTCCAGAACTTTATTAAATACACAGTTTCGAAATTGAGCCTATATTTATTTATTTCAACCTGTTCCACTCTTACAAACATTCGAACATATGGCGTAAGACTCAAATATCTTGAGGCTCATAACTTCGAATAAGTTATCCTAGCACCTCCTTTGACAATGTTGCAGGTGCTAATAGAGGCTATATTTGCGTGTCGCCAGATGTTTAAACAGATGTAGACGTATGACCGGATGTTATTGTCTGGACATCTGTCGAATGCAGTTAATGAGGGTGGGTCAATGACCTCCATTATGTGAGCCGGATGTGATTGTTTGAGAAATGTGCAAGGTTGCTAAAATGTATGGAGTGTTTGTCTGAGAAATTTACACTGGATGTAGTTAATGACCTTCCCATTATCAGTGTCTGCAAATTTGGTAGACAGACAGGCAGGCAGGCAGGCAGGCAGACAGACAGACAGACAGACAGACAGACAGACAGACAAACAGACAGGCAGGCAGGCAGGCAGACAGACCGACAGACAGGCAGGTGGACAGACAGGCAGACAGACAGACAGACAGACAGACAGACAGACAGACAGACAGACAGACAGACAGACAAACAATCACATCCGGCTCACATAATGGAGGTCATTGACACACCCTCATTAACCGCATTCGACAGATGTCCAGACAATAACATCCGGTCAGACGTCTACATCTGTTTAAGCATCTGGCGGCATGCAAGTATAGCCTCTATTAGCATCTGCAACATTGTCAAAGGAGATGCTAGAATAACTTATTCGAAGTTATAAGCCTGAAGATATTTGAGTCTTACGCCATATGTTCGAATGTTTGTAAGAGTGGAACAGGTGGAAATAAATAACTATAGGCTCAATTTCGAAACTGGAAAATCACGTAATATTTACATTCGATGCTTACAAGTGTTGTGGATTTCCTTGTCTGTAAAATTTTAGTCAATTTTAAGCAAATTTCTTAATCATACATTTATTTTTAGCAACGTTGCTAATTTCCACACGCTCACATCCGCGGGTCTGTACAGATATTCTCTATAGTCTGCAAATTCTATTGATGTACCTCCTTCAAGCATTTTAATTTTAGCTTTATTTACACTATTACAGTTTCTAATGTGATTGTTTAATTACAAAAAAAATGATTTAAACAAGTTTGAGATTTTCTCTTATCTATTTGATTTCTAACCAGTCTAGATAAGTTTTTTTATATGAGAAAAAAATAAAACTGGTATAATTATATAAATTTTTGTTCCCGTCATATTGGCACATGCCTCCTTGTCAGCCTGTTTGCCTGCTTGTCCGCTTGTCTACCTTTCTACCTGTCTATCTGTCTAGCTGTCTACCTGTCAACCTGTCTACCTGTCAAACTGTTTACCTGTCTAGCTGTCTAGCTGTCTACCTGTCTATCTGTCTAGCTGTCTAGCTGTCTACCTGTCTAGCTGTCTACCTGTTTAGCTGTCTACCTGTCTAGCTGTCTACCTTTCTAGCTGTCTACCTGTCTACCTGTCTAACTGTCTACCAGTCTACCTGTCTATCTGTCTAGCTGCCTACCTGTCTAGCTGTCTACCTGTCTAGCTGTCTACAAGTCTACCTGTCCACCTTTTTAGCTGTCTACTTGCCTATATGCGCCAAAACCTCCGGGGCAGACCCTCGCTCAGACCTGTGCAAAAACCCCCGCGCAGACCTGTGCAAAAACCCCCGCGGAGACCTGCACAGAAACCCCCCCGCGCATCGGAGCGATCCAGGTTGTTTCCACATCGCGGACACCGTCATCACCCCGCACAACTGGAATAGGTGTCACCACTATCCCCGTCGCCACCTCAAATTTTGTTTCATTGAACTAGAAATTAAGTTAGGTAATAAACTTATACATGTAATTTTTAAGATTAAAATAAAAAACTTTTTATTTTAATATGTGTTTTATTTCATTAATATATACATCGCATTTATCCATAAGCGAAGTAAAATTTGACAAGGAGAGTAAGAGAATAAATATACGCATGAATATATTTTATTTATTAATTAATATACACATCTTATTTATACATAAGTGAAGACAGAACTTAACAAAGTGTATCAATATAGTCTGGAGGTGTTGTTGAAGGCCTAGAACCGGAACAAGGGTCGCTTCTCCAACCAACGGCTTCACCATTTTGCGCTTTTCTGATATTTTCCTCAAGCCATATAAAGATATCTGTGTGGTGGCGGTGTACAACGCTAGGGTAAAATATATAAGTTATATGGTTAGTATTTAAATACTCGAACATGTTTATAATGTGCTTCGTGGACAGTAGCCCCAAGGCAAAGTGTCAGTATACATACAGTTTACTATTCTTTTGTCGTCATGTGGGTCTAAAGCCTTTTTTCTTTGTTTTAAAGAAAATACGTTGTGAGTTTTTAATCTAATTGTTCTCTGATCGCAAAATACTGTTTCGTTATTAAACAGGCAGTCTTTGTAATCGTCAAATGTAATTCTATTCAAAGCAGCTCTGGTAATACCTTTAGCTTTCTTTGAAATTTTAAATTCTCCATTTTCACCATCCTCTAATGTTTTCAAAGCATACAATTTTGCACGTAGACCAACAAATTCGGTAATTATTTTACCACTCATTTCTTCTTTCATTAGACCTATTACTTTTTTATTAAATTGTGGAAGGTTATATGGGTTGTTCGGGGGATAATCGCTTGTATCAAATTTGTGAATATCTTTTCGTGTAAAATCGTATATACTCGTATTTGGAAGGGTAAAGTGATATATGATACTATCAGTATGTGTGTACAGCAGTTTTGTTTGATTACCCATCTTCTGTTTAATATACAAAATATATTAAATATATTAAAAACATAGCTATCGCAAAAGAAGAATTTGGCAAGTGAGATACTGAAAATACTATATCGTTGCTACTAGGGAGTTACCATCAGTTAGTGAAAGTGGTTTCAAGGGTGCATATGCGGTATTTGTACGGCATTTCCGCAAAACAGCATTTACGTTAACCTCAAAATTGGGTTTATCAAATTTAGCCGGCTGTTAAACCTTGCTGGTTTCTACAAAGTTTGCAATGTCCGATATTTGTAATTCTTGCAATACTCGTGTGATGCCACGTCAAGCATCAACAATGAAATGCTCCCTGTGCAACTTAATGTGGCATTCAAAATGCGTGGATATAACAGCCCAAGAAGCGGAGGAATATGGACAGTCTTGGAAATGCGAAAAATGCCTTAAAACAGAGCCCAGTCTGTCTGTAATTCTTAATGAAATCAGAGAACTGTCACGAAAAAATTCTGAGATGAGTGCATCGCTTAGCAGTTGTCATGAAAAAATTAGAGAGCTCGTAAAACTATTTAAAGGACAAGAAAAACGCGTTGAAAATTGCGAGAAAACGATAGAGTCGTTAACTAATGAAATACACCAGTTAAAAAAAGACGCCGCTGATTCGAAGGTTAGAATGAACGATATGGAGCAGTATAGCAGAAGGAATTGTGCTGAAATATATGGAGTTCCTGAGCCATTAAATGAAGATCCGGTGCATACCGTTCAAGCAGTTGGCAGAGCGCTTAATTTTAATATCGAAAAAAATATGATAGACGCTTGCCATAGACTAAAACGGGACCAAAACAAACCCCAAGAACCAAGGGGAATTATTATACGATTCGTTAGCAGAATTAATAAAAATGAATTTCTTAAAGCCCGAAGAGTTATGCGTGATTTTAATACTAGAACACTGGACATTCTACCAGAGTCAAAAATGCTTCCGCCAAAGGCCATTTACGTAAATGAATCTCTCACTTACGAAAACAGAAAATTGTTTGCTAAGTGTCGTGAATTTAAGAAGTCGCACAACATAAAATTTTTGTGGGTAAGAGACGGCAAGATTTTTATGCGAAAATCCGAAAACAGTAACGTGTTTGTTATTAAAACTCTCCTCAGTTTGAACGATGTCCATTAGTGTACGCGAAAAAAATTTAAATATTTTTTACCAAAACTGTAGGGGTTTGAAAACTAAATCTAAAGAATTTAAACTAAATGTGATAGCAAATACGGACCAATACGACGTAATAGTGTTGACGGAAACATGGCTTAACGACGGAGTGTGGGATGCAGAATTATTCAGTTCTGACTACAAGGTTTTTCGGAGGGACAGAAGCTCAGCTACAGGTAAATCTCAAGGTGGAGGTGTTTTGATTGCTGTTAAAAATAAATATATCTGCAAGCCTATGATTAAATTGCAAACCGATAGTTCTGAAGACATTTGGATACAAATTTTAGTAGATAAATTAAATGTATACATATGTTCAGTTTATTTTCCGCCTGGTTCACCTGTGGCTGATTATCAGTGCTTTTACACTAATTTAGAAAATAATTTGTTATTTTTGGAAAAAGAATATAAATTAGTTATAATGGGGGATTTTAATTTGCCGGGAGTTCATTTGGAGGGTGACGGTACTTTAAAGTGTATCTTATTTCGTAATTTTCTTGAGCTCTTTGACCTGCGACAGTGTAACACAATTGAAAATAATAATAATGCTATTCTTGATTTTGTAATTTCAAATTTAAATATCAGTGTAAGTGGAGCTGGCCCTTGCATGTCACTGGTGCAAGAGGATTTACATCATCCATCACTCCTATGTAATTTAAAAGTTTCTGATTATAAAAAAGTCCAGAAGGATGCTAGTAATAGTGGTGGTTATAATTTTAAAAAGGCTGATTTTTTGAATTTGTATTGTGCCTTACGAGACATGAATTGGAATTTGGGTGTGGTGGATGATGTGGATCAGGCAGTGAATGCGTTTTATATAAAACTTTATTCAATTTTGGACGTATATGTTCCAAAAACTTGCTTTAGAAGGAGAACATACCCGCAGTGGTTTACGCGGGATATTATAAAAGACTGCAAAAGGAAAGATCGCTTAAGAAAACAATTGAAGAAAAATAACAGTCCTTACATTCAACAAAATTTTACTCTTTTGCGTTCTAAACTAAAAAAAGACATCAACGATGCATATCGAAAATATATCACGGATGCCGAAAAAAATATAAGTCATGAACCGAATTTGTTTTGGACTTTTGTAAAGTCGAATAAAAGGAATTTAAATTCAAACAATCAAATTATGGAATTAAACAAGAAAGATTATTTCACGAATTTAGATATTGCTAACGCATTTGCTAATTACTTTGAGGGGGTGTATGACCGGGTGGCATCGTCATACAACATTGAGGGGAATGAGAAGTGTAACTATGAAAGGTTGCATGTGCTAGCTATAACTGTGGATGACGTATTAGAAGCATTAAAACACTTAAAACCAAAGAAATCGGCCGGTCCAGATGGAGTGCCAGCCTATATATATAAAGCGTGTGCAGAATACTTTACCTATCCTTTCTGTGTGATATTTAATATGATAATTAAAACTTCTCAGTTTCCAACAATTTGGAAATTATCAAAAATATGTCCCATATTTAAAAGTGGGGAAAGTTCTTCCATCTCAAATTACAGACCAGTGGCTTTGTTGTCAACTCCTAGTAAAATCTTTGAAGCAATATTATATAAATATTTGTTCTGGCATATTGCTCCTTATTTATCACCCGTTCAGCATGGTTTTGTTCAAAAACGATCAACTGTTTCTAATCTAATAAATTTTACTCAAGATGCTTCTGACACTCTTGCTAACGGTGCTCAGCTAGATGTGATCTATACCGACTTCTCAAAAGCATTTGACAAAGTAAATCATGATGTTTTACTCAATAAATTATCCAATTACGGTTTATCTTTGTCGCTTTTATCATTAATGTCCTCATATCTGAAGGAAAGGCAGCAATATGTTACTTACAATAATGTTAACTCAAAAGCATTCAATGCATTATCGGGTGTTCCACAGGGTTCTAATTTGGGGCCATTACTGTTTATAATTTTAATTAACGAGCTTCCCAACTTTCTCAAGCATTCTACAGGTTTACTGTACGCTGACGACTTTAAAATATGTAAGCCCATTTTAAGTAAAAATGATTGTTGTCGGCTACAGGAAGATCTGAACAGAGTAATGGAATGGGCCAAAACTAATCACCTATTGTTTAATATAGATAAATGTTTTGTTGTTAGGTACAACCGTAAACGTAATATAATTGACTATAATTATAATCTTGATGGTAGAACACTAACAACAGCTCACGAAATCAAAGATTTGGGTATTTTATTTGAAAGCAATTTTTCCTTTAATAAACATATTGTATGTACTGTTAACAAAAGTTATAAACTGCTTGGATTCATATTAAGAAATTCAAAAAATTTTTCAAACTTGAATACATACATTACTCTGTTTAATGCGTACGTCCGATGTCACCTGGAATATGCCTCTGTAGTTTGGTCCCCTCATTATAAATTTTACATAAATTTGATAGAACGAGTTCAAAAAAAGTTTTTGAGATTCCTCCTACACGTTTCATCACAAAACCTGCGGAAGAGTTTGGCATTTTGGAATTAGAAAAACGCAGAAGGTTAAATGAAGTAATATTTGTATATAAAGCATTCAATAATTTACTAGATTCACCAGCGTTTTTGGAAAAACTGAACATATATGTTCCTTATTATAGTTATAGACATGAACCACTTCTTCTTCCTCGTATTGGCAAAACTAATTATATATTAAATTCACCGGTTCATAGATTATCTCGTTCAGTCAACAGTTTTAGTCATATTGACATATTCTGCAATTCACTTGCCACATTAAAACGAAAGGTCAGTGATGTGTTGGGACAGCTGTAACGTGTGTGTATATGTATGTATAGTGCGGACATATTTGTTTGTATCTGTGTATACATGTACTTATGTACACTATAATTTATTTCCTTATTTTGTTTTTCCTTTTCTTCCAATTTCATAAATCATATAAATGGATCAAATACCTTGATAGACACATTTACTTTTTTCTTTTTATTAGTTGTACTGTCGCCGGTCAAATGCTCATTTTTTGTCAATGGTTTATTTTTATTTAACTTTTATTGAAGATCTCGCTTTTGTTGGTACATTAATATTATTATATTTACTGTACAGTTGTTTGTAACCGATTATTGGCAATTGCTGTAGGTTGCATAAATAAATAAATAAATAAATATATTTATAATGAAAATCGTAAATTAAAATTTTTGAAATATCTAAGATTGAAAATCCAACGTATATTGGCTTATTAAAAACTATTTCCAACTGATTTAATTCTATAAGTACCAAGTCTTTATCTAAAATAGTACAGCTGTGAAAATTTGGTTTTGATATGTATGCACTGGCTCCGTACCTACCTTCCCATTTAGAAATTAATTTTATTATTTTGTATTTTCTAACATTTTCCATAGTTTTTCCAAATACAGCGTTATTCATCTTTTCAAAATTATTTTTGGCAGCTTGCCTTAATTTTGTATGTAAATCTATGTACCGTTTAAGCCAAGCTGATTGCTTAAATTTTAATATTCTATGGATTTTTACAATTTTCAACCCTAAACTTTAAGCTTGCTGCAGATTGCGGTAATGTATTACGTAGTTTTCTTTTTTAAATAATGCGGTTGTCAATTTTGATTGTTTGGATGTTGGTGGTGTATAATGGTCAGGACATAAAGGCAAATCTTTGGGAAGTTCAAATAAATGTTGAGGATATTCTAAATCGACTTCATAAATATAGCCTGTTTCAGAATTTTCCGGAGTATTTAAATGATCAATATTAGAAATATCTAAGTCATTTACCCATTCAAACCCTCCATACGGTAGATATTCAGACATCCGGGCTCCGTACATGTTATTAATATCTAAATACAGGATATATGATTCAAGATCGGCTTCTACATATTTTTCACCCATATATCGATTATTAGCTTTAGCGTATCGATTCGAACACTGTGCTAACCCTCCTCTAATACCCCTCTCTATGAACAACAGTTGATCTACATCTGTCAGCAGCTCAAGTTTAACTTTAGTAGTTTTCAACATTGCTTGAAATGCCAATCCTGGTGCTGTGTAAAAATGTAGAGCATCCAATCCATACGTTTTCATACAATTTTCAAACACATCAGCTAAGAGTAGAACATCAACAGTAAGATACGTATCAGCATACTGGCCTAGAGTTTGCATATTAAATGTGTTCCAAACACGCAGTGCATGTTCATAATTTTCATCTGAAATAGCTGTTCCATGCAGCTGACTAAACAATTGCGTTTTGTCAGGAAGACTTTTATCATTCAACTTTTCAAAATTGTGTAGGTAATAGTATATAAAGATACCCTTACGTAGTAATAATTCAAATTCTTCTTCGCTCTTGCAAAATTTGTGTGTAATAGTTTTTAAATTGTTCGGTAAATTTAATGACAATTGTTCTAAACTGCTAGCTATAAATCGAAACGAGTCTAAAAATCTAAAATCAATATTTGTACCATCTACATGCTTTGTAAATGATATAAATTTTTCCTTATTTATAGGCAACAAATTAATATCTCCCATAATCAGTTTTGCCAATGGTTTTATAATAAAATGTGCATCATAACCGCTGAGATTATGAAAGAGGACGGGAATATAATGTGCATCTTTATAGTTAAGATTACAGTGTTGATGAGCACTACCTCTATACTCACTTGTCTGATGATTATGATGGCGTACACGCACGTCTTTATTGGCGAAAGGTTGTTTACAAATGTAACAGCATACCGATTTTTGAAACGATTCGTTTTCCTGCTGGCTAATATTCATAGGCTGTATATTTAGTAATATATTATTTACTTGATACGCTATAGATTGTAATTCTTTTACAAACCATTCCATACAGTCGGCACCACGATATATATTAAATCGAGATAAACTATCATCATATGAACATTTAAAAAAATAAGCAATACTAAATGGAACATGTTTTTGATAAATCCCTACATTTTCGGAAACAACATTCTGTTCTTTCTCTAAAACACACTCCTCGTCCGCGTATATTGAAAATGGTACTTTTTCCTGATATTTATAGTCTTTAAATTTTATTGTTGTGCCTTCTTCGGGCATTCTAATTTTAGTTTCATTTACACTATTACAATTTCTAATGTGATTTAAATATGATTATTTAGTTACGAAATGATTTAAACACGTATCACATACTAAAGTTTGAGCTTGTTTCTTATGCATTTGAGTTGTAACCAATCTAGATAAGTTTCTTATCCAACAGAAATGGAACTGCCCCTCATCGTTGGATATCATTAATAAATGTATAGCATTTTTATTAATTTGAGTATTTCTACTAATATATATGGGCAATACTGCATTTTTACCAAATTTATTTTTTCTTTCTAGCGCATATACATTTATACGTAAATCATTCATTGTTTAAAATTTTGATATATCTTTTAATTTCATTGGAAATTCTAGTCCTGAGTACTTTAAAACTTCATTAAAATGTGGATATGAAGATATTCTATCAGAACTCTTATTTGCAGGATATAATGCTGACACTAGCGACCACAAAAAAACAATATTTATCATCATTTTTTATGTTAATCACGGCCTTTTTATTTTTAATATCTTGAGGTAACTCAATATATTTACCTACTGTTAATGGTGTGTAATGATTTAAATTTACTTTTAAATGTAATATCTCGAGCAAACTCCAACCTGAATCACGTTCTTGAAAATCTTCTAATTTCGTCAACAGCTTATTCTCAACATTAGTCTCATACCACTGTTTTAAATTGGTGCCAGAATCATTTTTTTAATTTTTAGTAGCAAACGTTTTTAAATCTATCTCGCCACTACTAGGTTTTATAAAATATGCATTAAATATTACGTTAGCTTTAAGCATTAAGTTATTTTTAATAATTTGTTTTACTTTTATTGAGAAACTTCGGTATGCTTTTGCAAGAAATTCTTGAGGTTCCTTGTAGCCTAAATTTACAATCATACCTGTTCTTATTCTACTATTGAAACACGATTCTACATCTTCCCATACCAACTTGTTCTTTTGCTGCTCCCTACACCCGCTCCCTTCTTTGCTAATTTTGCTTTTAAATTTCGTAATAATTGTCGTCCCTTTAATAAACTTAAATTTGCCTCTAGCCTGAATGGATTTTCATTTTTAAAACTATGCTTACGGATAAATCGACTAACGATTAAAATGGTTTTATTTACATGTTTAATCCATTTGTCAGCCTCATCACTATGTTTTACAATCGCTATCGCATCTTTGATTGTTTTTATTGAATTCGAACTTAATTCGGTAACGCTGTCTGTTGCAGACCTGTTCGCGTGCGTGCAGTTGTAATACTAACTCTTGCAAGCAGCCGAGCCGGTCTATTTATTTATCGTCGCAGCTGATAATGGAGGCCATTAACTGCGTCAGCAAAAAATTTCAAACCAAGGCTCCATTCAATTTAGCGGTTCTGCAGATTTTTCTCAAACAATGGGTTTCATTGTTCAGTTTTTAACAGTTTTGCGCATTTCTCAAACATGTCTGGACAAGTCTGAAGCATCAGACAATAACATCTTGTTTATCTGATAATTGAGGTCAGCAAAAATTCATTCAGACAACAAAGACCTCATTGTCTAATTATCGTGCAGATTTCTCAAGCAATGGCTTTATTGTTCAATAACATCCTGCAAGAATGGACATGTTTGCATTGTCAGACGATAACTCACATCCTGTTGAGCCTGGGAACATTTTGATAAGCGTAGAAATCTTGTAAAATTTCAAAATGACACTTGTAGCTCCAAAAATTCATCGTCGGAACCGGAAGTGGCACGTGACCTAGGTGAGACCAATGACCTTGACCTTGGCTATGTCAAAGAGCTTGACCCCAGCTAAGCCCGTGACCGTGACCCTTCGTTTGGGTGACATGCAAAATGCGCCAGAACGCCCCTAGGTACACTACTTGTAAGTCCTATTCTTGCCAAAGCATTTTTGGTTATAATTTTTCAATTATTTTTTTAAAACATCAAAGCGAGATACGCGTTTTTTATTGAAAATAATAATAATAATAATAAATATAAATCCTGTAAGCCTACGCACTAAAGGAACAAACAAAAACATAATTATTTTCGCAAGTACATTTCGAGGTACAATTCAAAGTATAACTTTGCTTTAACTGCTGATCTGCTAATCAAGAAGATATCTGCTAGGCTTCTGATTAGCAAAAGATGTAATGATGTCTGATGTATGAACATTTCGAGCTCTCTGCTTCTCAATAGAGATCAGTAATCTGAGATGACTGCGAAGTACGTGCACGTGCAAGACGTGGTGCATCGGGAGTACATAAATTATTTTATTTTAAATTTATACCAAACAGATAACTTTTTGACATGTTTTAGATTTCTCCGAGGGTTTATTGTGTTTTTCCCGGACTCATTGAAACTTTATACGGGACCGAGTTTGGACCTGCCGAGCTATAAACTTCAGGAGGCCGTTGGGCCCCCTGAAGTTTAGGGCCCGGGGGCGCTGCCCCCTTTGCCCCCTCGGTAGTTACGCCACTGAGTAGAGTGTTCTGCTGTGACAAAAGTTAGTTCTTTCCATTAAGTATAGCAATCCCCAGAATTTCTAATTGAAAACCATGGTAATGTTAAAATTCGGTTTATTTTTCTTCGATTTAATCGCATTTCTACTATTTTGGTTTATAAAATCCTATGGACAGATCGACATCATGCAAATACCTACATCGTTTGCCAATTTGTCTTTTTATTAATGTTATTCGTAAAAACGAAGAAAGTTGAAAATATAACTTAATACACATATTTTGCTTAAATATCGCAAATAAAGCTTGTACTATTAAAGCAACCATTGCTATGAACGCATATTTAAAAAATATCTAGCAATACACTTTTAAAATAGTATGTCACAAATTCTTCAATGAGTTTCATGTTTATTTTATGTATCTAATATCTTGATAGAACGCTATTATAAATTAATATATAAAATTGTGTGTCTACATGTAGTCTCAAAAAGTCTCTTGATGAGCTGACGTCCAACATCTGTGGTTTTGTTTTCTGCAATTTAAACAAAATGTGGGGTATAGAGTAGAAGTATAACTCGAGTATTATAAAACGTTTCGTTTTGAAAATGCGTTGCTTCTGATAATACGTAGCGAATGAACAATAATTAACTTTATGTAATGAACTCCGTTTGGAATTGAACTGTGTTGTTGCTGATGTAGATAGTTTTTTTGAACGTTTTTTTTATTGGCCAATGCTCCACCAGTCAAATGACATACGACAGTCGATAAGATAAAGAAGCAATTTACATTCCACAGTATTAGAGCTAGGTACATGGCTACTAAAGGGATAATCTAGCTTTGTTTGTATTTTTAAATGGTTGGTTAAAATTGATACTATGTATCCAGCCAAAGATGAGCCCTGCGTCATCGTTACACGAAGTTAGAACAGAAATCGTTTTCTCTATGCATAACTCTCGTTATTTACGAGTGCGACAAGGATAGCATTACATTAGCACGTCTCTGGGTCTTTGGAAATGGATTTGACTAGCGTAGTATGTGTCTGTAAAATACAGTGTTTTCGACCTTAATTATAAATCCCTAAATCAAATGAAGATATTATTAGTAAATAGTAAAAATAACTAATATGCAGTACCACCAAGCACACAAAAGCCCCGGAAAATATGTGAACTAAATCTAAAGATCCAGTAAGGGGAACTAGAGAACCAATAAAAAGCAAGCTTTGTGGAGAGGTACATTCAAACAAAAAACATAAACGTCACTTTGCGATTGCTGATATTGCGTCAGATAGAAGTGTCTAATTTCCAGTTTATTTTAGTGCTGTTGTCATTACTTTTGTTGTTCTTTGTTAATTTTTGTTAGTATTGCTTTTCTTCGTTAGTTCTGTTAAGCGCTAAACAGAATACAACGTTCCCAACCGTTCCTATTCTCGAAAACACGCTTACACTTTTTAACAGGAACAGAATGAGCGCTGCTTAGCGTTGTAAACATAACCATAATTCTTGTTTTCAACATAACGTTTTTGTATCCGGCGGTTGCCTTATTGTATGATACCGGATACTTTTGTACTAAAGCGACGAATTTTTCGTAATTAAACATACCACAGCTTATGCTCATTTTGTATAATCTGGTATTTTTGGTTATGTTTGGGTAGCGTTGACAGTTCACGGCGTTGCCAGCATCACAACTAGAAAGTTGATCAACTTCAGCAGTGTAGAGCGCTGACGCACGTTCGATCTGTGCAGTGCTACCACTTCACCATATGAGAGAACTTTGGGTTTGACATTTGGAAACAGCCAAGAGCGGTAGAGAGCGTCTATTCTGTTTCACGCTTTATTGTTTACCTATTCGTCGTTTAATTTTGGACGGCTTGGTTATATAACATCAAATCGTAAGTATTAAATGCTTTCTAAAATGCTACCTTAAATTGCAGTTATATATTTATGTAATAATAAATTCCTTTTTACATATTATTGCAATGAGCTATAAAGCAAGACAGCTTGTGAATTCAGAAATAAGAAGTATTATTGCAAATGTCATAAACTTTTTTGATGAACAAGAAGACTTCTGAAACGTTGATATTTCTCGTAGAGCAATCTACAGAAATAGCAGCCGCAGCAAATGGAAAATCAACCTCTCTGATAAAGAAAGTTTCTAAGGAGTATGTTACAACGACCATTTGGAGGCCTCGAACAGGCAAACGTGATAGAGGAAGACCGAGAGCACGTTGGAAAGACGATTTCGCAATAGGAGCGGGACTACAATGGACACTAACAGCACAAGGCCGGACAAAGTGGAAGAATCTTGAGGAGGCATACTTCCAAAATTGGAGTGGACAACATAATGCTGTTCTATGATGATGATGATGATGATGACGTTATAGCAGGTAATACTTAAACATTACAATATTATTTCTCAGCATTGTCATTAAAAAACATAATGCAGATAATACTTTAGTCCTTTCTTCCAGGCACTACTTCCTTAACATCTCCGAAGAAGAACAAGTCAAGGAAGGCTCTAAGAAAATCGTTCTTGACGATTTTGATTTGAGAGTCTTGCGGAGAACAGTTCATGAAATGTTCACTGTGGAGCATAAAGTAGCGAGTCTAAATGTATTATTAAACAGAATGAACGAGAAAGTTAACTATACTGGTTTTCGAGAAACTTTGAGAAAGCATCTAAACGAAATAGGCTTTCATAATAAGAAATGTGACAAAGGAAAATTGCTCATGAAAAGGAGTGACATTGTAGCTTGGCGTTTTAGGTATTCAAGAAAAATAAAAGAAATCGAAGAATTAGGTGCGAAAAAAACATGTTTCGTTCCTAGACGAAACATATATTCATCCTAATTACGGAGTAGGAAAATGATGAACCAGGTGTTTACAAAAGTTACATTTAAATGACTCCTTAGTTGGGACTTTGGTAATCGGTCCATTGCTAACGAGAATCGATTACAAGCAAGTCCATTATAAGAAAAATATATGTACAGTCGCGGAATTAAACATCCGGGCATTTAAAATGATTTAGTGTATATCTTACTTTACTTTACTTATCACGTTACCTGGTGAAATTTGTCAAAGTCAAAATAATTACTAGCACATGACAGCATGCCTCATTGTTTAACTGTCAATTGCTAACCTAGAAACGCAAATCCCAATTTACATTACCCAAAAATTGCAAAAATTCTCTATAAGACTCGCCCGGATTTTTAATTCCGCGACTGTACATACTATATTTGGATCAGCATTCTTTCTCTCTTTAGCTTTTCTTTGCTCTGGCGATCTTAATGTCTATTTCATTTGATTAAAAACCTTGTATTTTTTGCATTAGCATTTAGAATTATGATAATTAGGCAATCTAATATATTTATTTTATAGTACAGGGAATTTATTTTAATAGTTAACATAAGCGTTTCGTGTTTATGCCGCCATTGACCATAGTTACAAATGATACCAATAGATTAGAGCGTGTATTTTACGAGTTAACATAGGAATTATTACTTGTCAAAAAGACAATTAAAAGTTATCCAAATGTATACCACTGAAGAATACAACACACAAGTTGTTCCTACGTATCTACTTTTTAGTTGCATACCTACTTTCCGGTAACAAAATTAAAGTTTCTTATTAGCAAATACCTAATTCAAATTCGTATGTTAACTCGTAAAATAAACGCTCTAATCTATTGATTTCATTGGTAACTGTGGAAGTGACCTGTATGATTAAATGCTGGCATAGAAACGAAACTGCTATGTTAACCATTAAAATAAATTCACTGTATAATCTCTCAGTAATTTATTATCACTTATAATACCATGAGTAGTCAAAGTTATGTCGACTATTTTTGCGGTGGTGTCACGAATGTCTATTGCGCTTTGGTACGATCCGAAGCGCAATGGACATGAGTAGTGATACCACCGCAAAAATAATCTACTTAACTTTGACTAAGAATGGTATTCGAGGGACTATTTAATCAACCAAACTACCTTTTCAAATTAGTTTTCAGTAAATCTGCCAACAAACTACGCAATTTCTATAGTAACAGAACACTAATATTGACTTTTTCTAATAAAAATCACATTTGTTTAAAATAGTCGCTTGAATACCTTCTAGGAAGATATATCCACTGATGTTTTTTTGATTGGTAAAGAAACGTCAGAATTCTGGATTTTCATTGGTTACTTTTTGACAGATGACAGGTGAATTGAATAGTCATAAAAATATGTTTTGCATTCTTGATTATTCTATTTACTATTACTTTTGTTATAATAAATGTATTTTTGCACTTGCAGGACTAAAGTTGGTATTTTAGTCACTTATTTCAGGGACTAAAGTAGCTCATTTAATCCCTAGAGACAGAAGTAATTACTTTAGCCCCTAGGGGCTAAAGAAAAAATGTTACCGTAACTATGGTAAATGTATGTACACACGAGGTTAGTAGGTTAGGTTTTGTTTGTAATTTGACACACACTGACGCAAAACTTAACCTGCAAATCTCGAATTTGACAGATTGACAATACACTTCAGTACTACCAACTAATTCGGGCTATCCAGGGCCTGCTGTAAAATTGTAAAATTGTAATTGTCAGTTTCCAAATTGACAGATTCCAAGTTTTTCAAATGCTTGATTATAATTTTCCCAAAAGTGCAAAAAATAGCGTATATCACACGGGACTAAAGTGCCTAAATCCCTTGAGTGATTATTCACTCGCGGGATTTAATGATGCACTTTAGTCCCTCATGATATAATATACTATTAATAAGTAGTGGTTTAGTAACTTAAACACTGTCATATGTAAAAGAACTCCGATGATTTTAAATTTCCGAATATTTATAATTTTTCTGCGGAGTGTAATTGTCAAACGGAGCTAGCGCCAGCTTCCTCTACCCGGGGCTTTTGTGTGCTTGGTGGTACTGTATTAGCAAAACTATTTAAAAAACATTGTGTGCTACTAATACAGAAATTATATATAATTAGTTCAGTTTTAAGGATTATTTATAATCTTTCGTCGATTTTTGTAATAAAAACCGGAATTATAGACAACATTGTATGTGTTCATAAACATATGATGAACATCTGATCTGCCCTTCACATTTTTTGATGTTATTTGTCGTATAAACGCTTTTTGACAGTTTTGTAGTAGTTCACTAACAATATTCAGCAGTACTTCCCAGGGTTAAGAAGAAGTGTACATTTATGCATTAATATGTCATGCCAGACAAGACGTTGCTCACAGTTTCGGTAATTGTTGCTGAATTTATTGAATTATTTCGCGAAGGAAAACACGGTGGGCATTTACTTCCTTTATCTTGCGTGCAGGAGGTATGACAAGTTAACTTATTATTTATGATCTTTTGTACAATTGTTTGTCTATTGTGGCGAGCGGCTGAGACTTTAGGAATTAGTATGTCTACTGTTAAAAGGGCAAAGGCTCGTAGAAGTAACCAACTAGTTTTATCTAGTCCTGGTACCTACAAAGTGATCCAGCAAGAAATCGAAAACTGCAGACCTACCAGATTCTTCTAAACTGGTTATCAGAAAAACTATATAGGTAACTATAAGGCCCGGCGCACATTGAACGTAGGGCAGCACAGCGCAGCATAGTATAGGAAACTATTCCTCTCATGCACTTCGTGTTCGAACCGCACATTAGACGTAGTTTTCTACATGCAGTGTGAGAGGAAAATACGATGTCGGGAGAAGAGAATTTAAAGTAATTATTTTTAGATTCTGAATCTGATTATTCGGAAATTAACAATATTATGTTGTTAAATAGTGGTTCTACAAAGATAAAAAGGTCAATTTGAAAGATTGAATAAAAGAAATACTCATGTCGAGTGTATCTTATTAAATGAATTAAAAGATGCCCATTTAAAAAAATACTGTAGTTTAAACAAATGTCAGGTGGCTGAAGTTCACGAACTAATCAAAGAGGATATTAAAGGCTAAGAATATAATACGCAACAATTTTTAAGAACCATAGCAAAATTAGCAGTATGTCTCAGGCAAATTTTTATTATTTCCATAACTTGAATACAATATCAGTTATTATTATTATTATTGTTATTATTATTATTATGCATTGCAATTTTACAAATACTTGAATGACTGGTCACTGCATCCTTCAATAAACTTTGTGCAGCATTACATGGATATAATGAAACGCTTCGAAATGGCGCCATTTCTTCTTCTCACTGCACTCCATCATATAGTACTGTTTTTATTTTAAGCTGGTAAATTTTTGGTAGTGTTGTACATAGATAAAGCAAAAAATGGTACAAACTGGCATAATTCTTTCCACATTATTCTCGGTTTTTTCTTTCTAAAATCCGTTTTTATTCCTGGGTCTAACCTTGCACCTTTGTCCATAGTTTTCTAAGCATTTAGTAACAAACAAATTCCGAAATTGGACCGTATCATTATTGAGGTCGAAGAACTCAACCTTTCGGACACTTTCGTAAGGGACTTCATCAGGAGGAAAAGCAAAAGAGCACGGTAACTCAACGTGTAAACCACGCTAGAGGCAAAACTCTTTTGCAAGCCTCTGGTGTGGTTTACACGTTGAGTTACCTACCGTGCTCTTTTGCTTTTCTTTCTTTTAAAGCTTCTTACAAAAGTGTGCGAAAAGTTGAGTTCTTCGACCTCAATAATGACACGGTCCCATCCTGGAAGTCGTTTTTTACTCAATGGCAATGGCCGTGAAAACCTCCGAAATCATCTTTTCTAAGCCTTCCTTTAATAATGTGGTAATATCCGTTTTTCGCTTTTTGCTGACTGAAGAAATGGGTTTTACAGTTTGCACTTCTTCATTGATGTGTTGTTCTTGATCTTGATTATTTTTATTAATAACTATATCATTGTGATAAGACAACATTTTAGAGAGTTCTTTGTTTTACCTGAAAAAGAAAATATATATTTTGTAATAAATGACAGTAGACTGATCATTCATTGTTAAATACGTACGTAGAGTAAATAAATAATTAAATAGTTTATGAAGTTGTTTGCATAGTTGAGTTCTTTGAAATTTTTGTGGCAAATTTCATCCTTTAGCTTCTTCCACATATTAATCCTCACCCTCCACTAACTCCGTTAGTAGTTCTATTCGCAATTTTTTTAAAATTTTATGAACTAGCAACTAGCACAACCAACGCAGGAAACTGTGTACCACCCACAGATTAGGCAGGCTCGACGCAGGTCTCTGCCTTTGCTGTACCTACACTATCTTCAATATGCTGGTATTGATTTAAAAGCATGTATTACAAAAACCTATGCTGTGCTATATTATGCTGCGCTGTGTTGCCCTACGTTCAATGTGCGGCGGGCCTAAGATGCATAGAGATGGTATTATGGCGTCTGATGTTTATTTGATCTTATAAACTCTATTTTTATATTTATTTCAGAAAAAAAAACATATTACTCCTAATTATTTAAATTATGAGCTTCAGGAGCAACATATTATAATATAGGCAGAAGCAGTTTAAACATTGTTCTACCTGACGTTGAATTTAAATTTCTCAAAGACGAGCACTTTCAGAGGGGAATACTTCAGTGTAGCGTCCCTACTGGGTTTGACGTTTACCGCGGGAGCGCAGAAAACCGCCGAAAAGCATGTTAAGCCATTTTGCCGTCGGCAGTAATTTTAATTACATTTCACGCCTTTAGGGCCGTTTAGTTATATCGAAAACCTATTTTTAACTTTTTAGTCACAAACGCAAGCTCATTCCGTGCTCATTCGTTTCCGAGTACCCTGTATGTAGACGCGCTTGGATCTTTTGGAACACCCTTTTGAACGCGTGTGACTGCGCGCTCTCTTCGTCACCGGAAAGTATTTGTTTTATTGGGCGCATCGCCATTGGCTGTCGAGCGTCACGTGGTAACGCCGTTTTGGTTCACGCCACTTCCGGCGTCGTAACGCTTCTTGCTTGGCAGTTCAGCTCAGGCCGTTGATCAAGGAGGTCGGCAGGAAGCTCTTGTGTGTGACGCACGTGTCGTTTTGTGAGCGCGTTTTCCTTGGCGTTGTTGTTGGGGGCTACGTCCGGCCATGTCGTGAAAAGAAGTGGTTCTTTCATTCCTACAAGTTGTTGGGGACTCACTGCAGGACGTGAATAATGCCCATACGTTTCTGTCACACCGATCCCATGTGAGTGACTACATTAAAATATTACGCCATTATTCGGCGGAATCTTTGCCCAAAGAGATGTGCTTGCAAATGCAGGCGCTGCTGACTGCCACCCGTACTGCTCAGGAGAAGTCCAGAATAAATACCAGGTACCATTTAAAGAGATTATGTAACTTAGTGACCCCTTTTACGCGAATGTGCCGTGTAGGCGATGGACTTTGGTCGCATTCATTCAGTAGTACATTCTTGGTTTGTAACTGTGCAAACATTGACTTTCGCTGCGTTGCTAATTTTAGGCGTTTCGAACGCTTTCTTGTAATATTCTATTTCGATATTGTTTTTGTGTGTAACATTTGTACGCTTTAGTTATAGTGCGATTACCTCCAGCTGGGGTTTACGTTAAGCCCTAGTTTTAGTATGGTGACCCGTTCGTTGCTTGATCCTGTATAACGTCATTCAATAGACAATTGTGCAAGCGCGGGGCTTATTACTGTGTACAACCCCTGCATGCTTTACTTTTTCAGAATAAACAGCTAGTGTCACGATTAGATGTACGACGACCTCTGAGTGGTGGAGTGTGCAGGTAAGTGGAGCAGCCGCCCCCGCAGTGGCAGCACAAACCCGAACTAACGATTCAAACCTCAAATTATCGATTTTGTCATCCGAGTTCGATACTTCTCGAGTACCCTTATCAAGTAGCAACTAGCGTACTTGTTGCCTCGTCTAACCGTCCAAGCCCGGTTACCCGAGCCCATTTAAAGTTAGGCTTGGTGGCGCCCTTATAATTTTGACGTACCCTATATATGCCTCAACACGCTTGCCCAGAACGTATCGTGTGACTCACACCCGACTCCCTGAGCGTTCCAGCAGTGGCCTTTAGTCTGTTTTTAGAAAATCTCAGGGCAAGTGTGCCAGTTTTCCAGGACTGATTCAGTGGTGCGATGCTCACCTTGGGTGGGTGTCATAAAGTTGTTTTAATACCGTAACAAGCAGTAGTTTCCGCACAAATGATAGAACATTGTGTACTACGTACACACAAATCTTAAACTGCAGCTAACCTAAAATAAAATGAATACAGCGGACAAAATTATACAGTCGGTTAAACAAAATAGTAGTACTACATACACGCACAAAACGTCAAATAAAAATATTAATGTTGATGTTAATTCAACACCATCTTTAAATTTCACCAATTTATTGTTCTAATATTACCATTAATATTGTGACTAATAAGTAATATAAGTAAAATATCTTATAATGTTTGTATTAATTGTCCTAATTTTTGTACTAATAAATCTTGCTCAAGCCTCACTAGGTATAGTAGGAGAACTGGTGACAGTTTTTAGGGATTATTTAGTTAAAGCCTATGTTGCGGCAGCCATATATAAGCGTCATCTGTAAGGATTATCCTTGAAAACGGTATCGGAGGGAGGCAGAACACCCCCAATTTGCATTGTAAGTATATATCAAATTCGGGGTTAGCAGGTTAGGTTTTTCGCCAGTTTTGAGGAAAAACCTAATTTGCTAACCTCATTACGTAGATAAAGGGGTAACCTTCTCTTTGACGGCTAGCGTGCCACATAAGGGTGAGTCTGCTAGATATATTTCTCCATATTTCTAAAGTTTTCTACCTGGATCGCAAAACGCGGACAGACATTGGAACATTGGCTATTTACTGATTTCTCAGTTTTGTTTATGAGCTTTGTTCGATAAAGCGTGGCGTGTGTATCCTGAAGTTTTGTAAATTTTATGAATTACTGTGTTTATCTCTTTGTTTTGTTTGTGTGCGTGTGTTTTATATATTTTGATTTCATTTCACATACGTAATTTTCAAAAGATAACAGTGTAAGTAAGAGGCTGTCTTTGGTGTAATTACCAATTTCATCATGTTGTGACCCTTTTCTAAAACAAATAATCGCTACCAATGATTGACAGTTAATGATTGTTGTTGGCGCATATGATGCCACTTACTGGTGTCTTCTCACCTTAATCATACTCTACCTTAATTTTTTTTATGCTGGAATGACTTCACAATTTCTGGCGAAGGAGTTTATCACCACTCTTTGACTAATTTCAGAAAATCTACAAGAATCGAAGCATTCTAAATCACTAGAAAATGATTCATGATCCACAAATTTGCTCTCTGTATTGACTATAATTTGCACCATCCCGAAATTATTAATGTGGTCAAACGAAAGTGATTTTCATTTTGATAATTTATATTTTTTAAAGAACAGACTGTTGTAAGAATAGTCCCAGGCCCCGACGACTCAGGGCCCACTCGAGAAATGCCCGGCAGCACGGTGAGCCAGCACGCACCGAGAAACTCTGGAATCTTGAAATTGATAATGTAATGACGTTTAGTTTTTGTTGACGCCACATTTGATATGTTTAAACTTTGTATGGTCTTTTTTAAGTTCATAGTGTTTGAGACATCTCCGTATTTGCGATTATTGATTTTTTATTTTTGAAACCTGGTTTTGTTATGTTCAAGTTTTTAAATTATCAATTTAATGGAGTATATATTTGTAACAGCATCTTAAGGGGCTTAAATTGTTTTTTTTGTGTTTAAACTCGAATATCTGAAAGGCGGTTGAACTTAAGAGTGTGAAGTATGATATCAAAGCTCATAAAGAAGGCTTTTTGAAAATAGATACATATGCAGGGCGTTCCATTAAAAACATAGCGAAATTATCGAATTTACTAATTTTGAGCACTTCATATAGCATATACTTAAAATGGCTATTCACAAAAAACATCATTTTTTGAAAACATTACAGGAGCAGCCTGAAATTTAGAATTTTTATGCATAAAATCATTATCTACAAAATAGTTAACGTTATACCAATACATCTTGATATTAAAATGATTAGTATTTCAACGCCAAACTTTTAAGCTAACTAAATATGGGGCGTTCTATTAAAAGAAAATTGGTTGGCCACACTTTTTTCAGGCAGCCTGTATAATTAAAACTATTTTATTACTGTGCACCAACTTTGTATGTACCTATAACTTTATATGTATGTATATATGTATGTATTATCGTTAATCTCGTTTTACCTTGCGGTGTAGAGGCTGGTGCTTTATGTGCTTGCATCTGGCGGTACAATGCTCAGCTTGTCCCGGATTTGGGATACAAAGTTGGAACGCGTTTTTTGTGCTTGCACAGCAACCATTGTGTGAAGTGTGTGTCATGTTAATGTGTTGACCATGCATGTTACTCTATGTCTTAGGCCTGTGGATCTGAGTAGAGCACAGTTAATTTGATGCCCAACCGTGAATGGTCTCACTGAGCCAGATTCCAATCGCCAAGGTTGCGGAAAAATTCCTGCCCCCGCGGGATTCGAACCGAGGACTTACTTATTAGCAAGTCTAGCGCTACCCAACTGCGCTACGCGGCTTCCTCATAACTTTATATAAACACACTTTATGAACTTTCATACATTTAGAAAGCGCTCCCCCCCCCCTCCGCATCACTGCCGGACCCTGTAGGACCATTTAAATTAAATAATTGGTGCGATACTACAGCCAAATCGGTTCACCATTAAACAGAAAATTACTTTATATGTCTAAAACAAAAGATAAGACTCTAAAAACAAAATTGCGCTAGAAATGGCAACAGAAAAATGCTTCGAAATGTTATTTGCAAAGTAGGCTCAAACACAAATCGATAGATGGCCAATAGCTCTTTTTGAACATAATAAAAGCACATGATTTATGAATGTGGTCATAGCACTCAGGAAAACCAATCTTTAATGGGGTATCCAACAATCGACATTTTACGTCATTGGGAAGTTGTTTGGAGTTATTTCTGTATTGCGTTTCTTGTTAGAACGTATTCGTCTGTTTGAAAGTTTTTCATTTTCAATATCTGCATTATGAAGAAGTGTCGAATCTTCAAGGAAATTTGCAAGTATTAAAAAAACGTATTCTGAAATGCTCAAGTGTGCCCAAAAGCTACTGTTACATTTTATCAATAAGAGTTAAAGTTAGTTGTTTTGTTTTCAAGTATTTAAAAATCAACTTAGTATTAGCATGTCGAACTAACAACCTCTAGCAAAATTTAAAAACATAGTAGCTTGAAAAGTAAATGCATTCTTTTTTTCGAATATTGGAGAAAAGAATAAACGCGAGGAGCAGTTTTGCTTCCTGTGCAAATGTTATTAAAAGTAATATAACTCTTATTATAAACAGAAATTTGAGTTGTGTTTATAAATCAGAATTCATGTTGACTATCAAATTCTGAAAAGATCATTTTCAGTCAGCCAGAGATCGCGAAAAGCTTATCATAATTATATATGTTTTTATGGCATATAAACATTCAAAACAAGATACGTCCTAAATTGTGTGCATAAGTTTTACAACAAAATTAGCGTCACCGTTTGCCCGAAATGGAAAATTTAGTGGACTCTTTAGAACAAGTTGACTTAACGTAGTTTTTCGCAAATTTTACTTTTAATAAAATATAAGCATCCACATTAATAATAATCTAGGAGAACTTGGCGTTGTATGTAATTTTGGAAACGGTTGTATCTTTTTGCAATATTTGAAAGCTAGTTTCCTTCTAGTTTGTTATCATTTATCCAACGGCAGTTAATTATGTCAATTAAAATTGTTCAAGGTTTAATTAGAATCCTTTATTTAATTATACAGTTCTAATTACTGTTCTAACACTCTCTATGAAACGAGCTTAAGTGCCAAATTATTGATTGTAATTGGTCACAATTATATTGCGAGTGCTTCAAATTTAATTGATTCAATTCGACCTGTCTGTGTATGTAAAATTTCACATTGCAATTTCCGAGATTGCAGGTCGAGAATCTTCTCTGAAGCTATTATAAATGAATCTACTAATAAACAAAATGCTGTAAATGATTCAGTCTTATCAAATTTGACATTTCAATGTTGACGCACGAGGCCTATTAAGAGTAACTATCACATGAATTGATAAATAAATACAGATTGCAATAAAAAACATTGTAAAAGGGTTTTACGCTGAACTTCTCTTGCAAGTTGGAATTTTTAAACTAAAAGTTTTGAAAGGAAAACGTCATCCTGTATCTGTTGTTCACTCTTCACCTATTGAATGAAAACTGTACCAGTTTGAACCAAGGATGAGTCTAAGCTATATGCAAAATGTTAGTTTTTTTCTAACCAATAGTTTTTTTTTATTGTGTATTGGGGGCTGCAAACGGGACTAGCCCAAAATAGCAGCTACAATGTATATATAAGTTACATTTAATTTTTTTTTAAAATTATATTTTATTTTATTTTATTTTATTTTTATTTTTATTTTATTTTATTTTATTATATATATTTTTTTAAGTTTTTTTTGCCGTTTAACAATAATTTTGGAGGCATGAATTCTTGAAATGGTTCCTTACAAAAGCAATGCTATTTTGAAATGCATCAATATTATTTAATTGGTTTACTGTATCGGACATCCTATTGAGAGGTGAATTTGAGTTATAATTAGTTCGTGAAAATGCTTTATAAACAATTAATTTGTTGCGTAGGCTGTACGTAGGTATATTTAGGTTAATTAAGGCTAGCAAAGGAGGTGAGTCTATTACTGATTTTAGAATTTTTATAAAAATTATAACATCATTCAACGACCTTCTGTCTCTGATTGTTAGCATTTTAAAATATTTACAAGATGATAAATAAGTGTCACCAACAGTCGGGCATTTTCTACACAAAAAAGAAAGGAACCTTATTTGAATTTTTTCAATTCGATTAATGTAGATTAGGTAACATGGATTCCAAATGCAACTGCAATAACTCAAGATGGAATGAACATATGCGTTATAAACGGTAATGATGCTATTAGAATTGGTGAAGTATTTGGTTGTTCTGACTATAAATCCCAACATTTTATTTGCCTTCTTACAAATAAAATCGACGTGATTGTCAAAACTCATTTTTGAATCAAACATCACTCCCAAGTCCTTCACCACTTCCACCGTTGGCAATTTTTGATTAGAAATATGGTAAGAGTGTATAATTTTATTAACATTTCTCGTGAATGTTATTTGATGACATTTAGAATAATTCAAAAATAATTTATTGTTTTGGCAGTATTCAACTAAATTTACGAGATAGTTTTTGAATTAAAGCAGAAAAACGCCAAATTAATCTTTTAAGGTGTTCACCTTGAAAGGGAGATACTTTATTAGTGTCAATAACAGATAATATACAATATCTGTACCATAAAAAATACATTTACAAACATATTAAAGCGCATTAAAGCTAAGTGTTATCACAATGGTTATGAGTTTTTCAAAGCCGCAAATAGAAATTCCTGATAACTATAAAAAGCATTAAAAATTAACTAAATTTTCAGTTTTGGTTGACTTGACTCGTCCTCTGCTTATGAGGCGCGAGGGCGGGACCAACATCAAGAATGGCGGTTTAGCGCCACCCATTTGCGAACTCAGTCGGAGAGGGTGTGCTTCTTGGAGTAGAGAAACGAAACAGCTGGTACTTCGTGGAGTTCGTCTAATGGTTGTCTTTTATAAATGTTATTGTCTGAAATGGGCACAACACATCACCAATACAGGGGTTCTAGGGCGCTGCATCGGGAGGGGGGAAGGTCCTTCTTGTTGGCGGCGCGGAGCGTGGCGACGGCGTGGAGCGTGGCGGCGGCGTTGGCTGCGGCGGCTGGCTGGAATGTATCACGCTGCGGGCGTAGGGGTGCTCGGGGACGTCCGCGGAGTTGGGAGTTGAGCCGGAGGTCCCGTCGGGCGGGCCGAGTGTCAGCCTCCTGGGGATGGCGTGGGGGCAGCTCGACCTCCGTCAAGGAGAAGCGGGCGCGGGGCGTCGCTGTCTGGAGGGCGGCGTCCCACTGCTTTTCAAAGTCTTTCTCCTCGGCGGAATCCAGATAAAGTTGCAGTTCGAACTCCAGCCGGCAGGGGCGGCAGGTGACCCGGCTACGAGGGACTCGGGTCCACGAGCGCGCTGTCCAGGGTGTCGACGTCGTAGGCGGCTAAGGTGCCAGGCGTGTTGGTAAGGTCGGGTGTCCGGGGGTTGCGGCAGGTGGCGGCTTCCTCTGAGCGGCGGCTCTCGATGTAGCGATCCCCGGGAGGGGGGGGGGGTGAGGGCGGTAAACGGCATTGGCGGGCTCTCCGCTTTAAGGGCGACTCCGGGGTGCTCGGTGGTGATGTCCCAAACAACCGTTCGAATAATGCCTGTTGACTGAAAAATAAAATAAATTCTAGCAGCATCTTCGACGAGCAGCGTACTGCAGCCGCAGGCGGGGGTGAAGAAAAAAGTGTCGAATGCTTACGCCATCGCCGGTGAGCTTTCTAATTCTCTGTATCGCACAATGGGGTGCGTGTCAAAAGACGAGAGAGCAAACAAGGTGAGTTCGACTCGCTTTCTTGGCTTCCAGCGGACTCGGATTCTAGTGTAGAGGCTTCTGCGTTGGCCGAATTTTTCTAAGTTTCTATTTCGCACTATGGGGTGCGTGTCAGAGGACTTGGAGAGCGAACAAGATGAGTTCGACTCTTCTCAGCTTCCAGTTGACAACGATCCTCTATGAAAATTGCCCCGGTTTATAGAAGGATCCGTTTCTTGCGATCCCATTGGTCGTGGTGGTGGGAGATTCTGGTCGCTTCCTTTGATTTTTTTTTAATTGTGGTTTTATCTCCTCCGCGCTTTTAATTAGCTGGCTATTTTTGCGATTATAAGCTTCCTTGTAAAAAGACGCGTATTTTGATATGCAATTGCTCAAGTTTGGTTGAATTTTCCCCGTACATGTTGTTGAAATTTCGCTAGGCCCGGTGTTATAATAGCCGAGCGTTTTTACGCCGCGCTCGGCGGTCGTTTCCGATTCAGGGGAATAAGTGGTCTTATAAGATTCCTTATTTAATTGCGCAACTTTTAATACGAGATACATAAGGGTTTGTTAATTGCTTCTGTTATAATTAAATTTATTTCAATATGAAAAAGCATGCAGGAGAATTTATGGCGGGTCCCTTTTGCCGGGACTAAAGGCGAATTTGAGCCTCGCGACTCGACATTTTTGAGTGAACAGGCGGTGGGTTTTCGCTGGCGCGCTTGGCAAGGATATTCGTTTCAGCCCCCTGCCTGTGTGCATTCGATGGCCGGAATTTTCCTCTTCTCGTGAATACCAAATATGCATATGCTTTAAAACGCGATATATTTGTTTTCGCGTTTTTTTCTCGGCGTTTGGCGAATTCGACGTCTGGGCCGATGTACCCCGTGCACGGGCTAACATCTGTGGCGGCAGGATTTCGCTGCAGTGTCCGCATTTTTATTAGCTTCGTCCGGTACGTGCTTTTCGTCACAATTCCTCACAGCCTAGTTCCATAAACTTTTTGGTTGTTTTTCTAAAATTTCGGGAATTATGCGCAATGTCTGAGGCAGCTGCAAATTACCGCTTGCCGGTTTTTGTCTAATTAAGACGGGCACCACGATATTTCAGCTTGCCTGTTTCATATCTTTGTTTATATTGCGTCCGAGTCATATTTCTCATAGCTGCAGGAAACGTATTATATCTTTTATTATATAATGGTTACATGCATATCGAGTTTTATTTATTCTTAGAAAGGGCTGTGTAATGTATTTATTATTCCTGTTAATGTTAACAAACCTACATTTTTTAATGTATCTCGAACATCGTCTCGATAGCTTAATCCAGCCATAACAATTACCGCCCTTCTTTGGAGGTTAAATATGCGTTCAGAGTGGCTACTGTGACCCCAAATTATAATGGCATATGTAACAGATGACATGAATAGCTCGTGGTATACGCTCAATAAAACCTTATTTGAAACAGCAGATTTTAAGTTTTGTAGCAAATAGATATTTCTGGCTAAAGTTACAGACACGTGAACAACCTGCTTATCCCATATTAACTTCTGATCAAGCTGAACCCTGAGAAACTTGACGGCTTCGCAATCGTTACCCATCTTCTACAGTTTTTGAGAGTAACTATAATATCTTGTGTTTTCTCTTCGTTCAGTGAAAGCCTATTTGACAAAAACCCCGCAGCCGTGTTATTAAAGCATATTTCATTACGCAGGCCGTAAAAATCAGTATTAGAATTAAGGACTGCAGTATCATCCGCATACAGTACTTTGAGAGTTTTCTGGATGTTTGATAACGCTACGTGAAGATCGTTTATATAAATTATAAATAATACTGGATCCAATATTGCGCCCTAGGGCACATCATGATTAAGAGTAGTTTTATTTGATATACCATGATTACAACAGGTAACTGTTTTCTGTTTTTTATGTAACTATCGATTGATTAAATTCCGACTATTTTTGCCAAATTTGTAAAAGGCAAGTTTATTTAGCAAAATATCAAGAGAACCACAATCAAATGCTTTAGTTATATTATATAGAGTCGCACTCACGTATTATATCTTTTATTGTATAATGGTTACATGCATATCGAGTTTTATTTATTCTTAGAAAGGGCTGTGTAATGTATTTATTATTCCTGTTAATGTTAACAAACCTACATTTTTTAATGTATCTCGAACATCGTCTCGATAGCTGAATCCAACTATAACAATTACCGCCTTTCTTTGGAGGTTAAATATGCGTTCAGAGTGGCTACTGTGACCCCAAATTATAGTGGCATATGTAACAGATGACATGAATAGCTCGTGGTATACGCTCAATAAAACCTTATTTGAAACAGCAGATTTTAAGTTTTGTAGCAAATAGATATTTCTGGCTAAAGTTACAGACACGTGAGCAACCTGCTTATCCCATGTTAACTTCGGATCAAGCTGAACCCTGAGAAACTTGACGGCTTCGCAATCGTTACCCATCTTTTACAGTTTTTGAGAGTAACTATAATATCTTGTGTTTTCTCTTCGTTCAGTGAAAGCCTATTTGACAAAAACCCCGTAGCCGTGTTATTAAAGCATATTTCATTACGCAGGCCGTGAAAATCAGTATTAGAATTCAGGACTGCAGTATCATCCGCATACAGTACTTTGCGAGTTTTCTGGATGTTTGATAACGCTACGTGAAGATCGTTTATATAAATTATAAATAATACTGAATCCAATATTGAGCCCTAGGGCACATCATGATTAAGAGTAGTTTTATTTGATATACCATGATTACAACAGGTAACTGTTTTCTGTTTTTTATGTAACCATCGATTGATTAAATTCCGACCATTTTTGCCAAATTTGTAAAAGGCAAGTTTATTTAGCAAAATATCAAGAGAAACACAATCAAATGCCTTAGTTATATTATATAGAGTCGCACTCACATATTATATCTTTTATTGTATAATGGTTACATGCATATCGAGTTTTATTTATTCTTAGAAAGGGCTGTGTAATGTATTTATTATTCCTGTGCAAATCCTTAATAGCCAAAGTAGTAGATTTGCTTTTTCTAAAGCCAAACTGAAAGCAGCTAAAGATATTATTGTTCTAAAAATGTGATGCAATTTGGTTTTTTAACAAGAATTCGAAAACTTTAGATCAAACAGGTGCTAATGAATTGGCCTATCATTTTATAATTTATCCATTTTCAACAGAAGAGTTATAAACTTTAGTCAACGGTGCAATCAGAACGCTTTTGATATTTTTTTATCAATTTTACAGAAATAATAATAATCCTTGCTTGTTTTTGTTTTTGTTTAAATTATTTATCGCATCTCTAACTTTCATAGAAGTAACTTCTCTAAAACCAAAAGACAAACCATCTGATAACGTGATACTCTCAAGATAAACCAAGGTTTTTGTATTTGCCTGATTTTACATATCGATATATCGAAATAAATATTAAAATTCTGCGCACTAACATCTGTTCACTGACTGGTAGATTTGTTTAGTGAGCGCTTATTATTAACAACCTCCCATGCAGCTTTCGCATAATTATTTGAGCATTTTATGTATTTTGCATTTGCTTCTTTTCTAAACTTGTCAATTTCCAATCTGTAGTGACAACGAAACCTATTTCTTATATTTCTTACTCTCTCGTCGTTTTGCCGATTATACAGTTAAGTAAGAAAATTTAAAAACTCCCGTTTCTGCCTAAAATACTTTCATTGAACCAATTATTGCTTTGCTTAGTCCAATTTAGGTCGCATGGAGAACACTCGATTTATACCATTTCTAATTAGTAGCATTTGATTAGTTTTTTGGTTTACATTTGTCAACAAACGACTAATCTTGTTTTTCTAGTGCATTATAAAAGCTTAATAGTTCCATCTTAGAAAAGGGTTTATACGTATACTGTACATTTATTATCCCAATTTACTTTAAACTTCATATCAACTGTTGCAACAGCTTTGTGGTCCGATAAGTGTGGGTCGAACACATGAGTCTTATATTCTAGAAAATCTATAAAATTTGTGAAAATGTTGTCCAAACAACTCATTTTTCTTGTATTAAAAAAACGTTTTTTGGAGACCGTGGGCTCGTAACATGTCGATAAAATGTATAGTTTGATATTCATTCAGATTAAATTTAATGTTAAAATCTCCTGTTATTACAACATGATTATCCTTAATACTTTTGGATATATGATTCAACATGTTCTCTACCCGGTCCATAAAAATGATAAAACCACTTATACAGTGATAGTAGTAGATTCCAGGGCTCGCCTGCGGCTCGCCTTGGAAGCTTAGGGAAACCTGCAAGACACTTTCCGGTCATGTATCGTACAATATTTTGTTACGACATCCCCCCATACTTTCAAACTTGCGAATTCACTTTTGCAAACTCAAAAAAATTATGACATTAGTATCTATTGTTTGACTCAAGGCCTGCTGAATTGTGTGACAAACGTCACTTTATACGGCCTGGGCATATGTACTCTTGCGATTCTCCGCTGCATACCCACGAGCGGGAATTTCAAATTTTCAATGTTAAGTACCATGTTGACTACGATGCAAAAGTTTGATTAAACTCGCCGACGTTAGTTACATTTGAAAATATTAATATAACCTTCCTGTATGCCGTGCGTATGTAATGTCACATGCAATCTGCATGTCACATGTAAATATATATGAAAGATATCCAGATAGTTAATTTAAAAAAGTTTGTGTACAGTCGTTGGGTTGTGAATGGTTACTGGTAACCAAAGAGAAATAATAAACAGAATAAAAAAGTTCAGTTTGATATTCGACTCGAGACAGTCATATTAAAACCGATGGTGGTTCAATCCCAACCAATTGGTATTTTTAACTGAATTTATTTGAATAGTTATAATATAAAATAATGAACGCTGGAAGGAATTAAGGAAGGTCTATGTCCAAAAATGGATTTAAACAGGCTATGAAGAAGAAGAAGAAGAAGAATATAAAATAAAAATTCAGTAAATTAAACTGTCTAACGAGTCGATATAGTTGAAGTGCTTTGATTTGAATATTGAAGTTATATTGCAAAGCAAATAACTTGCGTGAGTAGCATTTTCTCAGAAATGGAAGCAACAATAAATTTCAAAAAAATGCCGTATAAAGTGATGTTTGTCACACGATTCAGTAGGCCGTGGTTTGACTTATCCGAACAATAACACACACTTGATTCCATAGTAACGAAGACTTTTATATCCTCCTGACTTGTTAAACGGTCATTACTGTCAGAACCGTAACTAGGTATAGGCCGAGTAGGCACCAGCCTACAGGCGCAAGCGGCAAAGGTTGCCAAAATGACACTGAAAAAAGTAATTTCTTTCGTACTAATAAAAATCTGGTGTGATACACTCACACAACTTCCTTTTACAGTGATCTTATAATTAGTCAAAAATTTAATTTTTAATTTTTAAGCATTTGTCAAAAATTTTCAAAAATTACGAATTCTACAAAAACGGTACAAAATAGAGCGTTAGTTGAAGAGACAAATTTTCTCTAAAATCTTAAGCAGAATTCAAAAATGTAATAATATACCGGGTGTTCTATTTAAAATAGGAGTTAATAAAAAAATAGAAAAAAACAAAAGAAACCTACTTTAGAAGTTTTCAACTGGAAAATCACCTATCTCACGTCAATGCACATTAAAAATGTAATAAAAATGTAAAGTTTGAAAAAAATCGTTAGAGCCGTTTTTGACAAAATCGAAAAAAACTGAAAAATCACAAGAGTAAACACCTACTTCCGGTTATGCGATTTTCTTCAAAAGCTTGCTGTCTTATCTACATAGTACACAAAACTTATATATGAAGTTTCAACGCCATACCTCTTTTCGTTTTTGAGATATTCTGTTCACAGACAGACAGACAGACAGACAGACACACAGACCAATGAAAAAAAATATGGTTTTTGGGATCAGGGGACTCTAAAACGTGAAGATCTGTTGAAAACTCAATTTCGAATTTTTGGGGTGAATCCAATACTTCCTTTATAGTAGTAAAAGGAAGTAAAAAACAAATAAACAAGTTAGTGGCCAATTTTACAAATAAACTACTTTGTAATATTAACGATTTTAGTCCAAATAATGCTACTTATAATAATGCGAATTGCGCCAATCTGGTCGATACATTACATTGTCTTGTGCAATTTGCAAAGGAAATGTTATATGTCTACCAGATTGTAACAGCGTTTATTTTATAGTTCTCATTTATATCAATCAAAACATTAGAATTATTATCTTGTTAGCCCACTGCATACGTGGCCTTATTCTAATTATTAAAATGTTTGTATTTTTAAAACAATGTAATACAGCAGTGGCGACAAACTAACTTAAATTTATAACAACTGTTGAAGCGGGTCCACTGATATTACATATACATTCACTGCTTTAGGCTCATCGCTGATACAGTTGTCCATTACAACAATCAGCAGAACACCACAGACCGATGTTGAGAGCTTACTTGTTCCACTACTATAGAATGTTTTGCTATAATCACTTTCCCGGTAGAATTTTGTCAATTTAAAACACTTCTGCGGCTCTGCACGATGGTAGCTTTTATTAAAAAAAGAATTATCGAAATTGGTCTGATGCAAGGCTTATACTACGTGCCGACATAGAAAGCTTCACTATTTAGATATACTGATTATTACACAACAGTGTGACAGTGTGGCTGCGAATACAGAACCTTATTCTACGTTCATATGTTACTACGCATAATAATAAATAATTATTTGTTTATATTGTATTATTTTAACATATCGATAGGTCTTTACTAGCGTTTGAAATTACCACATAGGTGGTCTTATTGTAATTAAAATAATGTTTGCATTTTTAAAATAAGAAAGTTGGAAAAAAAATGTTTTCGACGTCTTTAATACAGAAAGAGCGCTGCAAGAAAACCAACTTTTGCTAGATCGAATTATGAAAGTCTTAAAAATTCTCTACAAAATAGGTAAAAAATACCTTAATGTTGCTAATAATACACAAACACTTAGTAAAGAGAATTACATAAATTTGGAAATAAAAAAAACATTGCAGCCAGTGGGATTTAAACCCGTGTTCACTCATAGATGCATATGCTTATCGTTGCGCTATAAATGACGCAGTGGCGTTTCGATTTTGAGTACACTGTTTATATCTAAGAATTCTTAAAATGTTCTACTGACTACATACTAGTATGTGCTTTTTTAAATAAGAATTGTGTTTTCTAATCTTGTTTTCTCGTCTCATTTTATTTGTGTTGTATTTTCTTATTTTAACATTTAGTCGTTTATTTTTAAAATGTTTGAATTTATAATGTTAGATTTATTTTTGAATACCTACCTGTTTGTTTGAAAACACTACATCATATATCCGGAGATAAATGTAGAAGTCATTATACAGTGGCATTAGTATTTTTTGTCACATTTATCGTTTTTGTACCCGAAGGGCGCAGAAATGTTGGCTTGCCTACAATAAACGTTTGCCTTGTTACGACCCTGATTACTGTCGCCTGACAGGCCAGGTGCCTGTAAAGTGTTACTGTCGTCTGAACTGACCTGTAAAAGAGTCTTTACAGGCCGTGTGCCTGTAAAATGCTGCCATCGCGTATTTATAAGCACCTTGTTTTCTAATAATCACATCCTTCATTAATCACTAATATTAATTTTTAGGATGTTCTCCAAGAGGAAATAAAACGTTGTACGCGGCTCGCTTGCAATGCCTTTATTGGGGCTCACCGGATTACAGGGCTCGCTCCTACGTCGCTCTCCCTGCAAATTATCCGGCTCGCCCATAAAGGCTAATTTACTAACCTTGCCAAGTAAATAACTATTACCGGTCCCTAATGCCTGTTTTCCGATCTTGACCGGCAAAACGTTACATTCTGGCGAAAAAATTCTCCAGAAACTGCATATTTTCTGATCGGTAGTAAAAAATTTACATACATCGATCCTACTACTACTAATAATATTTTTCTTACAGAAATTACAGAACCGCCGGCGCCGTGACTATGCGTCTGCCTAGCAAAATAAGAAGCTGTTGTATAACTGCGTAATTTTAAAACTAGGAGTTCTTCACTCGGCAGAAACTGTTCGCTTACACAGATCACGCCGTAGCTTTTATAGGCTAAAAATTCTGTAAACTCACTTAACTTGTTGCTTATGGAATAAATATTTAGATGAAGAACCCTAAAACCCCTTTTGTTAGAAATATTCTCTTCCTGTACCGTTGATTTATCGGGGTTGGGTTGATGACAAGATTTGGGATAGAATTTCGTTATGTAACAAACTTCTCTTGTGCTGTCCTCAAAAAATCTCTCCAGAATTTGTGATTAGAACTAACAATATGCTTCACCAGATACTTGGCTCCCCAGAGATCCTTATCAAGCACTTTACTTTTGTCTTCATATTTTACACCCAATTCGTCAACATATACTGTTTAACAAGTGTAACAAAAATGTAAGCAGTTTTATCGACATCTTCGATTCGCATTTATAGTTTATCTAAGCACAACATTACTATTTTTGGTTTTGTCCATGTTTTGGCTGGCAGGCTTCTTTTTAGATACTGGTGCATTTGGGTTGGTAGGTGGATCAGCAATGTTTCCGTGGATTACGTTTTTCACGGTTTGGCGAATTTTTACTTCATTGATGGCTTGTTTGACTTGAACTTTACTGAATTTATATTAATTCTCAGCGAACTGTATGGACGTTGGAAAACCGATTTCTTTCATTCAAACGTACTACTTTTTTTAGTTCAGTAATTAGCGTATTTTGCATTTTTACTAATAACTTTAGATAAGTTATTTCATCTACCTTAGCATCGCCATTATTGCCATCACTGACGTTATCGCCTTCATATAAAGTTGATTCGCAGCACACAATTGGCGCTTTGTCAATAGTTATAACTTTATGTTTAAGTTTGTTCACACAGCTATTATAACATTTGGAGCACCGTTTGCACTACACTCGTTTAGTCACTGCATTATTATTGCAAATACTGCACGTAGCACCAGAAAACATCTCTGCCACACCTGCCATATTAAATCGATAAGCGATGATAATTAACGAAAAAGAACCTTTTTGCACCTGGCTATCAGAAGGTTGCTTTTGAGTCCAAAATATAACTATAAAGTATGATCAATAGTAGATTATGTTATTAGGAGTAAAAGTGATACTTTATGTGGCGAAGCTGAAGTTTATTTAGCCGAACGTTAGTGAGGCAAATAATTCAGTTAAGCCACATAAAGTCACTTTTACTCCGAATAACATATACTATTTTATCCGCAAACGTATTCAGGTAAATTTCAGGCTAGCACTGTACCGCTGCGCCAACCTCTGTTGTTCAGATAACGCGCAACTGTAATTATATATGAACATACTGAATCACCCGTGCTAATAGCACACGGCCACAGCAGCTGTCACACCATAACCCACGGCGACAGATGCTCCGATCCGCTGCTTAAAGGTTTATTTAAATTAAAACTTTTTCGTACTTTTTTGAAAATAAAAACCGGCCTACGAACTAATTCTAAAAATTAGCAAAATTTTAAGCCATCATACAATTTAATCGGTCCAGTATCTTCGGAGGAGATGGCGAACAAACATAGACAGAAAGAAAGAGAGCAATCATTTTGTGTGCTTAGGCAGATAAAGTACGCAAAAGTCGCTATTTTGTCTGCTTAGGCAGATAAAGTGACACTTTTACCTTGTCAATAAAGACAAATAAGTTGTCACTTTTGTGACGTTTGCGGATAAAAATTATTTTCATCTAGTATTACTAGAAATACTTTCTATTTTATGAATGCAATTACGTTTACACTTAAATGTCAAACTTGACATCTTTTTAAGTGACCTATAGTTGCATTCATGAATTGGGAACTATTTCATAGCCATACTAGATGAAAATAATTTTAATGATACTAATTCCATTTCCGTCAAAGTAAAAACCTGATCTATGAGCAAAATATTGCTTATTAGAGATGGGCGCGTGAGTGATTTTTCGCTCACGTCACGCACGTTTCACGCTTGCTTTAAACAGTCACGTTCACGCACGTTCACGCTCACGTTCACTCACGTTCACGGCGTGACACGCCACTCACGACGTGACACGCAGCTTTTATTTCGAAATTTAAATTCAGATAGAACAGAATGTTCAAATTTAAAACCAATGAAAAAACCCTAAAGAGAACTAAAAATATGTTTTGCACCTGACATAATTTACGTGATATGTTGCAATCAGAAAAAAATGAAAATGTACTGCAATAACTTCGACAAGGGATAAATACTGATTTCTCGCAAATATATTTCTTGCAGCTGTCTTCAAAGGCATTACTTTTAATACTAAAAGCTGTCATTGGAATTGACGTTTCCTTTATTGGTATGAGTACAGAAGGTATATGTTGCTAGGCAACACTTTTAATTCGTAGGTTTGAAACTATTTTTACGTACATACAAGGATTAACATTTTCAGCGTTAAAGCGAGTATACAAAAAAAACATTACTTTTATTAGAATAATAAGTTCATCTACACAAGTACACAATAAATTGGTTTAAAAATAAAACGTAATCAACATTTTCGGTGTTAAGTCGAGTATACAAAACAAAACATTAGGTACTTTTCTAAAAATAGCTTCATCTACACAATACATTTTTGGTTTAATAATAAAACGTAATTAACATTCGCAGCGTTAGCCGAGTATAAAAAACAAACCATTACTTTTATTAGATTAATAAGTTCATCTACACATCTAAACATTAAAATGTTGATTTAAAAATAATATGTAATCAACATTTTCAGCGTTAAGTCGAATTCTACGCTCTTCTAAAATTTTTGTAACAGTGGCGTATTTACACTGTTTTTCCAAAATCCTAAAATGTCATCTACATTTCCGAATTTTAATTTAACATACTAATTTAGTTCTGTTTCGACATCATCATAATTACATGTGTCATCGTCAGAGCTATCTCTAAGTGTAGAAAGATAAGAATCTGATGCTGATGTACAAGTTTTGAGTCGTTTGGTATGTATTTCATCATTATCATCTATAGTTTTATTTGCATTATAATCTTATCTTTTATGTGAAGGTATGAACTTTAAGGATTTATAATTAGGGTCCAAAAATAAAACCACATAATGTAACTTGTTTGGCACAATTTGTGATTTAATGAATTTAAAAGTTGCTGCACCCTGCAGTTTTTTATTCGTTACTAAATATTTAACGTGAAATTAACGTGAAACGTGAATCACGGCTTGGAAATTTTCACTCACGTTCACTCACGTTCACGTCACGATTTTCAAATATTAGTCACGTTCACGACGTGACACGCCGTGACACGACGTGACACGACTGTTTTCACGTCACGCGCCCATCCCTATTGCTTATATAATTTTTGGTTAGGCTATATTCTTCTCCATCACTTCCACTTACAGTCAGCTGCAGTTGGTTGGTTTCCGTATTTTTGCATACATTTCCGTCAAGATATTTCAATCATAGAGTTATAGGTTCACCCTGTCTCCTAAATAATTTGAAAATTTTGCCGTAGCTGCTTCTGAAAAAGTACAGAAATCAGAATTTCGTCATCGTGTTACTAGAACAACTTTGAAGATGACAATATTATTCCTGAAATTGTAAGAGCAACCACTCAATGAGTTCCTGTCCTATTTTCTGTGGCAGTTTGTCGATTCTACTAAATGTAATGAAAACAGTTGCTTGTCATACAAATACATATTCTATGGAGCAACATAAATAACGTAACGTAAGGATTTTCTGTTTTATAAATGCTCTGTTTAGGGTAGTAACGAACTCACATTTTAATTTCTCTCTGGAAATAGAATTGGCTAGACTTATATATTGTTTACTGTCCGAATAAAGCTGGCAGGTTCAGATTTATTTTTAACCCATTTACTGAATGATATTAAAATCATGCTATCTCTATTAGAAAGAGCCTTGTAGTTTCTAGAGAAATTCATCTAATAATTGTGGGTAGACGATATAATTTTTCATTTTATATGTTAGAGTTTTGAAGACATTATTTTTTACTAAAGACCATTGCCGCACTCTTCGTTAATAATATAATTTACGATGGAATCTGGTCTGCGAAATTGGTAGGGTAGCTGTTATTTTGTCTAGAGGTATTGTTACGATAGTTTAAATTTGTAAAACAAATGTGATAAAGCTATTTCCTGACCACTTGGGCTTCGCTCTAAATGAGAGCTGTGCACGTCTTGAGGTGAGTGACTGAAATGGTTAAAAACAATGGTCCTGACACTTACAAGAAACCGACTTGCCATCGGGTCCGCTGGCGTTCTCATGCAAAGTTTAGCCAGATGATGTATGTTCCAACAAACCCCAGATTTTATTCAGTAGGTTCTTCACTAAACTTGGCTCAAGTCTGTAAGTGAAGTGAGCTTCCTCGTCGACTTCTGGATAGTTTTTCCCGAATAAGCAGTTGCTACTAGACGCTTCCCCAAATGAAATTCATCATCTCGAGGTAGTTGGTAATTTATAAAGCAAGTAGGGATTACCTTCCCGACAACTGGATAAACTGCAAGTTATGGCTCCAGCTAGAATTATGTTTATTTTGCATAACTAAATAGTGTTTCGTCGGTTTAAAAAAAAAGGATTTTGAAGTTAAACGTAAATATTAATTGAACCTGCCTGAACATGCAGAGTACAACACAGACTATGCAGTTATACGTAAGTATTGATTGAATCTTGCGCTATTATGCAAAAGTGTAGTTAAATTAATGATTCCCTTTCGGGCTGTAAACTTGCTAAATATTTTGAGTTACACTGTATACAGTAACGTCACATAGGGTGCTGATAATTTTGGCATTCGACATTTCTGTATTACTTCTTGTAGACAGTGTTCAAAAGAAAGCAAAGACCAGCGTTTCAAGTAAATCGACAGTTGTTTGTTCTGATACACAGACCACGTGGCTCTCTTCCATCTAATGAATATCTCTTATTTTGAGCTAGTGCACAATAACGTGCTTCAGTGTTTTCCTTGCCTATGATTCGAATCTAACCGCCCTTTATCTCGGCTGCCAGCTGTTCGGAGCAATTTAATTGTTACAGGTGGCTGTTCTATTTTATGGAGTAATTATCGTTGGCATTGTTTAATTCTTTTAACTACCATTTTGACATAACACTCTGCTGCAGTGTTACAGAAGAATAAGATCCTGCTTTTCTGGTGTCACGTGCTAAGCATTTTCTGACGCTGCATAACTTTTCCTTTGATTTTTGACATTTTAGTGGTAAATTTAAACTGCATGTACGAGTACAATGAATTTCCTTTGAATTTCAGGAAAAGTACCGCTTGTTTGGCGAATAGCGTCTCATTTTGAAACTCTGGTTGTCGTGTTGGTCTTTGATTTCTGCACGTTGGGGTTCGCTAAATTTCTGATTGGTTGATGCCATTGATATACTTTAATATGTGAAGACTATTTCACCTATCGATCTTGACACTCGCCGTCTACTTTTTTGGGAATACTTACTACTATCAATTTTGTTAGTTTTCTTTCTTGCTCTAATAATTATAGTTAAATATCTGATCTTTCTGCTGAGGAATTCTGGCTAGTAATTTCTCCATTTTAATTTGGACATCTGCTTTGAGTATGGCAACTGACAAATTGTTACATTGGGCTGAAATGTGTACATTGAAATTTTTATCTGAACCCCGTGGAGCTCCAATTTAGTAAGTGGTTCTGAACAAAATATTAGAACGTTTATCAAATATGAACAAAAGTAGCATAAGAATGAATTTAACGGCATATCTAATGGTTTTTAAATATAATTACGAATGTAGACGGAACTTGAACACGTTTTTATAATCCTGAAATTCAAATGGAAATACTCTGGATCACTACGACCAAAGCAACATAAAAACGACGAAGTTTTAATAGCAACATTATGGGATTTATAAGACACTACCCTTATTTATACAAGGCAATGCACCAGTACAACTCATTCGATTTTATTTCTTTTGTGCAAACAATTTATTCCTGGCAAAGAAATTGCTTACATTGTTAACGCCCCTACTTGTTAACTATATATTCCTTAAATAACTTTAAATATCGCAATGCTAGGAGAGTATATTTCAAGGCCCGCCAGCTAGATCCAGGGGAAACAGCGTGCAGTTCGTTGGATGATTTAATTACGAAATATAATAAGCGCCAACAAGCTTTTCAATTACAACAAATATATTCAGATAGGTCAAGAACTTATAAACTCAGTTTAAGCGCAGCAGACTATAACACAATATCTGAAATACAGAAGACAGACGAAATCAGACAATGAATGGTATAAACAGTGCAATAGATTTACTGAACAACGCTGCACATAATAACCAGTACAGAAATTCTATAATTTTTTATTAGGCGTTACTTACTCAACAGCTGCAAGCCAAATAACGCTAACATAGTAGTGGTTAGAACAATTCAATAAGCAATTTAACATTAAACCTGTAAAATGTGCAATTGCATATTAAGAACAGCTAAAGTTTCTTTCATATTGTGTGTCGTACAAATATCATTAGCACATATCATTAGGTCGTAGGCTACTTATCTGGGATAACCAGGTTTCTGCAGGAGGCGAATCAAATAGCACCCAAACAGGCCGTGGATGGAGGACACCAGCAAATGCCAGAGCAAAACACCCAGGCGACAAGGTCCAAACTCAAACTAGGCCCAAAAGCAGCGGGGCCCTCAGAAAAAGGAGGAAGTATAAAGCTTTTACAACTTTCGGGTGACGCCTGCAAGAAATTCTCAAGCAAGCAGATGTTTTGCAACTCACAGGTGACGTTAAAAATACCGGACGAAATTCATAAGTGCATTACGTTACCCGAATCAAAATTGAAGTAACTCACTGACCGTGTAATATAAGCAATTGGCCAGGGCGGCTAGCAAACCTGTGATAAATAAACCGTCTTAAGGACGCGGACGCATTTGTTCCACATAAGTGCCGAAAGCCCATAAACCACATCAAAGCGAAGCTTCCGCAAACAATATTTCAAAATACCTAAAGTTAAGAGCTAAACGTTGGAGCACAATCATAGAAATTCTACCGACGTCAGTTTTTTGCAAGAGAAAGACAAACGAACCCAAAACGAATTGTTTGGGAGAGCTGCTTAAGTCTGCCGGTAAAGCAGATTACCATCTAATCCCTAAAGCAGCGGTCACACGACGACCGCGTTCAAATAAAATAGTGTTTCCACGGCCAACAATTATGCACAAAATAAATTCTCATATTAATTACGCTTTTTAGGCGTAACAACATTCCTGGGTTGCTAAGTTAAAAAAGTAAATGGTATTCATATCAACATGCATAAAAAACTTGCACATTATTAAAGCTTGTGGTTACGTGAAGGTAACCGCCAACACCTTTTTAATGATTTATATGAATGGTTTAAATAATGTGCTACTTGTCACAGAAGGTTGCAAACGTGCCATTGCCGAACTAGTTCTATTTTTCAACACAGTCCAACAAAAAATTGCTTGTGAGATTTTGAACCTCGCTGCTAGCCGTTCCCATTTAAATCTATTTACAATGTGGTCAACATGTAATTTTTGTGGTTTTTAGGTTAATGCACCTACATAGATACTTGTTTTGCTTCCTTCTAATAATCAGATTTCATAATAGTTTTTCAATGACTGTAGACAAGTTTCAGTCTTTGATTTTAAGTAATTTATTTAAGCAGCGTTAAAAATAGAAGTGCATAACAAGTTATCATACAAACGACTTCTCTATTAATTAAATTATAAAATCCTCGTCTAAACGGTTATATTTATTGAAGAAGCTATTTTTTTAAATTAAGGATAGGTAGTTTAGATATATACTTTTTAAACGTAGTGTTAATTAGCTAAATTTTTGGGCAATTCAATGAAAATTATATATATGCAGCACTTTGTAACTAGTAGGTAGACTCCTGTACGTTACTACAATTTAACGTGCGCTTTGGTTGAGTATTTTGTTTTGGTCTTTTACCATCTAAGTTGTTGTTATTCCTCCTCGACAACCTCAATAACTGAGTGATAAACGTACAATAAGAAATATTTTCTCTTTCGCTTCAGTAAGTGTTTGCCATTTTGCGTTTTAAATTTTTTTCGCCCATCCTTTCTTCATATTTTCTTAGTACATAACTCTTCATTCGTGCGAGGTCTAGTGTTGTACGTAACATGCGAGCATTGAGTAGGGGCCACACCATCGTACTGTTCTCACATGTAATTAACTTTCCGTTTGTGACTTTTTTTAAATTTTCGTGAGGTAGTACCTGATCATTTATTTATATCAATCTACCAAAATTAAATTCTAGCGTCGCAATTGCAAACGGTTCGTGCATTATAATTTTTTCTTATACAAACTTACCCCGCCACTCATACTCATAACTGACGACTAATTTTAAATATTTACGGCTTTTCTCCAGTTTGAAATTATTGAAGACTTTGTATTAGAAACAAATAAGATTAAATTTTAGTACTGCGTGAATGTTCTCTCCAAAGAGGCAAATTCGTGATTGTTACATATAAATTAGTATAAAATCGTATACTTGCTTATGTTGAAAGCAGATGCTTAATCTTAGTAAACTTTTTCTTGAGAAACAATTAAAGCTTGATGTTATCTCTGCGTAAGAACGTTTTGAAATTCTTTGCAACTTGCATAATTTGGGATGTGTTATATTTTTGCTAAGAGTAATTTATTCTAACCACAAATGATTTTAGTTACCCTTTTTTTGGTTCGAGTAATTCTCATTGAGCTCAATTCTAGTTGTAATTAGTTTGGAGTAAAGTGTAATTGAATTCCATCCCAAAGTAATCGTGTACTGGATAAATGTTTTAGATGATTTTTGTAACTATTTGCAATGCAATTACATTTTCGAGTGGCTGCATATAGCTGTAAGGTACACTACACGAAATTTAAGATTTAGGTTTCTAATAGATTTAATTGGTTGCAACATTTAAATAAAAATAATAATAACAAATTTTAATAGCTAAATTGCAAAGTTAATTGTTTGCAGTTTTTACACTTGAAACTTGCAAAACCTTTCAGATTTTTGGTTCTTGATTCTTTTATGGAGTTTATTATTGTAATTGCATTTTCAACTGAACGAGCACAGCTGCTTGGTACAGTGCAAAAACTTTTTTGCTTACAAATCATAATGTCTACAGAAAAAGTTGGCACGTAACAAATTTAGCTCTTTGATTCAATCCATTTTCTAAGAATTACATACCACCTTATGAAGTTTATAAACTTGTACTTTAACGCCTTTATTTTAAATGTGAAAATTAACTAATATGTAATGCAATAATGCTTTAAGTATTTTAAACTGAAAATAAATGCTCGAGTTATTGCCTGCATCAGTCTGGTATATCTTAAAATAGTTTCTAAATGATATCTTAAATCGTTTTTCAGTTGTAACTTACAATAACACGTCTATATGCAATATTTGAAATAAACGTTTCACTGGAGAAATATTAATTTCTACTACTATCCAATCCCAAATAAAAATGCAAGACTAATTATAACTAACATATTGCTAAGCAAAAATATTAATAGAGTTTATTTAAGAAAAGTTCCGTAAAACATTTGCCCCACATATATTAAGGAATTGCACAGCATATAAAAAGATTAATATGCAAAACCAGTAAAATTACAATTATGCGGTAGCTGAAAAAAGTTGTTTTTGAAACGGTAGAAGAATTCTTTTCTGTACAGTAGCTGCTGTTGCGACTATGGTGGTTATTTAGTTTTTGTTTTTAGACTTATTGTAAACGTACTTATGAAACTTCTCCGTATTTCATAATATTAGTAAAAGAAGTAGACTGCGTTAAATACCATATTCATTCTGCATCACTTTTATATATTAGATAATAGGTATATTATTTTGGTTATTTACATAGGAATTCAAGTTCTCAATTTGTATCTAGTTTTATATAAAAAAAGTTAAGAAAACTTGCTTCGAACTATATAAAAACCTGTTCGACATACAGAGCAATGCAACTCCTTTGATGAATTAGAAGATATAAGGCAACACGACAGAAGTGACTACAACATATACGTAACGTAAAAAAATAAACCAAATTTGGTGTCTTATAACTAGCAATGCTGTAAATGTTTTATATTACTAAATGTATTGTGTTCCCCAGAGGAACAATCCAAAGAAAACTCTTGTCTTTAAAGGCTACAATGACTATTACAGCATGGAACCAAACAACTTGAAAAATCAGTGAATGTGAGACCAGGAATTTGAAATAACCATAGACTTAAAAGAAAAAGCATACATCAATCATGTTGGAGATCAGAAAAGGGGTATCTAAGTTGTATTGTTAATATATAGTTGTAACTGATCTAAGGTTTACGATTTATGGGGTACTTTGTACCGCTCCCTTAAACGAGGGGTTGACACGGCCTGGGTCTAGCTCTTTTAACTCTCGGCAGAATATGGCGTGGTGTAAGGGCTATGCAAGAAAATGCTTCGTGCTTTAAAATTGAGCAGTACAATTTTTAAAATTTGGGCGCCTTGTCGTTACTCACAACATAAAAAACACAACTAGTCAATTAATACTTCTCCACCTACCTTTTGTGCTTCGCTGCATACCTATATAAATTGTACAGCTAGAGGGGTTGCGGAAAGAACACAAAACCATTAACAGCAATAGGACCATTTAATCAAACCCAAAAGTCGCAGTAACACGTGAATTATATACATAAACCATGAAGGCTAAGTGACAGCAATTTAGATTTGTGGGACCAATGCCTATCAAATAAATAAACCATGAATAGGAATTAACTTCCAAGTATTTAAGTCACAAATAGCTAATTATAGCTCGGATTACAACTCAATATAACTACCTGTGATATCGCAATTGACATATGTGCATGACTCCCAAAGGTCGCAGCTAATTTGAGTTACAGGTAAATACATGCTTATTTCAGCAATTTGGAAACGATTAAATTCTCGCTCTTTAGCGCTAATATTTGATTGAATAGAAGAGTAATTAAACACATTTCAGTATGAATTTCTAAGGCCTTAGTAAGAACTGATACAGTTGCGGCAATTGCCTTTGTCTATAAAAAACCGTTGAGAAGCGCATGTACTTAGAATTTAGTTCGTTGCTAATGTCCAGCGATCGGGAGGGGAAATGCTGGTATGTTGAATCTTGTCTCCCACTTCTAAGCCAGACTTGGCTGCATAATTCTTAGAATTCAGGGACGCCGCTATTAAGAGGGCGGCTAACTGCGACAGGAAGACAGCCCGGTATACTGGAATTTCTGGCTAGCTTGTAGAAGCGAAATTGGGAGGCCGCATGGGAACCAGCCTATATATTCAAATTAGTATGCGCAATTGAACTAGAAGAGGCATTCTTACCAAAGATGTTCAAGGCTGTTTGTGCAGAAACAACGCCGCGGGCGGTTTTTGTTTATGGAGGCCGCAGGGAAACCAGCCTAAATGTCGAAATTAGTACACAAAGATAAATTAGATAAGTATTCTTACTAATCTGTCTGGCGGCCGTTTGCAAAGAACCAACGCGCTAGCGGTTTACGTTTGTTTAAAACAAGAGCGGCTTCAGCCTACCCTTAGCATTTAGAACCGCAAAGAGAGCTTCGTGAAAAATCAATAATCGAGCGATTCGACTGTTTTCAAGCCGGCCTACTAGAAATGGATACCTATGAAAATGCCTCGACAGAAAAAGCTGGCAGGTATGCTATCTCTAATGTCAAGCGTTTTATGCGATAAACCTGAGTTCCACTGCTACATTATTTAAATATAAGGTGCTCCGAAAGAAGATGCTAATTCTTAGAACGGACTATTGAAACGAAATTGAAACGAGGCGTTATAAGCTATGTAAATATAATACTTAAATTTTCAACATCAGTTCTAACATTGATGCAATTATAGTGGTTGGTATGCCACATTTCTAAGAAAATACGGCTGTTGTATTGTTTTCACTGTCCAGAATGCTAACGTTCTGGAGCATTCCATTTGTGCAGCGTTAATCTATTTTTTAGTTGTTGGTAAGTTTGGTCATGTTACATTCTGTACAGTCAAAATAATCCAGTTTGTATACTACATACATTTTTGTAACGTAGAAATCTTATCTTTAAGTTGTGAAAACAGATTCTTAATGGTAAGGACACTATCCTGCGATGTTAAAATATATCTCTTTTAGAAAGTTCATTACTTTATTGGTTAAATGGTTGACATAAGGAAGTGATTTATATTTTTTTATTTGATTGGTGTCCTGGTTAGAAGTCTTCAAGTGATTAATACTAATATTGTGACTAATAAAAGTTTTATTAGAGGACCAAAAGAGTATAATGTATTAGTCTAGATATGATTCTTTTATTGTGACCAAACTCACTTTTGTAAGTAATTACGTTTTATATATTTTACACGTAATTAGGAATATGGAATTATATTAGCTTCGCCCTGATAAAGGAATAAGGTTTTCCGAAATATTGGCTTAAAAACAGGAGTTTTCTTTGGAGTGGTGCTCTGAGCAACGCATCCCAATTATTTCGATCTTGTTTATCAATCCGTCTTTCATTACTGTCTTAAAGTTATTATTAAAGTTTTAAGTCGGTTTCCCCAAAGTGGTATTGCTTTCTCGGAATACCAAAGGAATTTCGATCTATGTAAAATTGGGGGTCAATCCAATTACAAATAAAATGACACAAATACTTGTAGATGAGAAATGAAACACACCACCTGTTAATGAATGTAATGAGATTAATTAAGCCTAAACCTTTTATATGAATATTAGGTACAAAAAGTTAAATCTCCGTTTGCCAGCAGCATAAATACCATTTAAATTCCATCATGATTTACTTGTGGGCAATTTTTTGCATGTTATTTAGAAAAATTGACACCTTGAGATTATGAGTGACCCAACTTACGAATCACCTAACAATTTCTTTAAAACCACCAAGTGATAATAAAATTCGAATTTCAATAAAAGTGTCACATAAAAATCTTCTAATTCTGGCATATGATCTGACGATATGTCAGATTGTTAGATGGTCATCGTGATCTAAAAAACAATTATTAAATTTTTATAAAATTATCTAAGAGAGAATTTGTCTGAAGTCTAGGTTTCTTTTAAAAAGTGAATAAAATATGGAAGGATGGTTATATGTTTATATAGTACCAAAAACAGAACGTGCAAGAGCAGTAATAGGATTCCTCATACACAAAGGTTAATGTTAACAATATTAAAAACTGGAACTTTGTAGTTGAACGAATAATAGCTGTTAAGGTCAAATAATAGAAACGCTCATACCGGTACTAATAACTTATCGACGAAATGAAGGTGATTAACGTAAATGATGAATTCAGCCTCCTTCAGAAGACGCTTGATGATGATAGACGTAGAGCTTCATCATCCTAGGCGATTCAAATTGTTAAGGCCAGGTGAAGATTCAGCGTCTTCTTTCCGAATTCAAACCGCTCGGTCCCGTAGAGCGCATTTAAAATCCTGCGTCTACTTGCAACCTCTTCCCCGTGCGTCAATAGAGCCTACGGCGTAGCATTGCTTAGTGCAAAGGAGCTGCCGGAATGCGGCGTTAGAATGAATCGGTTGTTTTGAGTGGAAAAGAAAGCGCAAACGTACTTGCCTCACCCCCTTGCCGTTTATCCAGACAGTTGACCACATGTTCGTTTAGCTGTACATTTTTGGGAGCGAAAAGCTTCTTCCTTATCCTGGCGTGATTTTATGAGACAGAAACGTTTATGCTCAAGATAGACAAGGTTCACAATCATATAACCGTGTGTCTTTCCTCCTTCTTTATACGGCTTAGCGCGTCGGATCTTTAGAATTCGGGTTCTAACTGTCTAGCAGATCAGTGGTGCATCAAGCAACGATGACGCGGTGATAAACCCGTCGGGAAAGGTGACCGTACTTTTCGGTCCAGCATATATGGTGTTATTCCGTTTTTTGTAGCGTGTCGTCGCATAAGTTATGCATTAACTGTTGTTACAGATTTTAAAAAGAAACCGGCTCAAGGATACTTAAGTCATTGTTTCGGAGCACTAATTGTCGTTATGTGCGCCCGTGGTACTTGCTCATGCATGGTTCTGGTATGCTGTCGCCATTGTCTCGTGAGTGCCCTTTTTGAACGCAAACTTCCCACATTTTGCATTTCTGACTGCCGACGTTTTCCATTTTGACCGCCTGCCTCAGCGTCTTTATACGACGGCTCTCCAACTAGACATCAACACCAAGCTCGTCGCTTAACCACCAAGAAATGTTAAATTAGTTGTAATGTATGGTTATGTTACAATTTAGAGTGCAGCGGCCCCTTTCTCAGTGCGCAGAGTGACTCCATAACCGTAATCAAACTCTGTAGTTTTGTATTAACGTCCGCGTCTTAAATTTTAGAACGTTGTAACGCGCCTTCAGCGTTGATTGGCCGCGTCTAATATTTTCAGGCGTGGCGTTCATGGTTTGTCATATGTGATTGTTACTTTACGATTGCTGTTTATTCATTCCAGCCGATTAGTAATTGTAAGGAAGTTTATTGTTGGTCACGATTATTTGTTACGGACACGCCCCTTGGTCGTATTGTAACCTAGTGATAACCGTGTTTTTACCTAACTTTATTAACCCATATAATTTAAGGAATTACTACTTGAAGTGTACTGTACACTCATTTAGTTTATTTTAACTAATAGACGGATATTCAAAATTATCTTTGTTTCTTTATGACTGATGCATGCGCCCGGTGACTAATTTATGTGTTTTTTCTTAGGTGTAAAGATCAATATAGGGTGGAGTGACGGGAGCTGTTTAACCTCCGAAGGTAAGTCCCTGAGCCAGCTGGAGACGCCACCTAGAAACGCTGAGGCAATTGCAAGCTCTGGACTTTGGGCTTATACAGAGTCTTGTATAAATATTATCCCCACCCAAATTCAAGCCCGTGGTGTCCATATACCCCTTTATTTGTACGACTACCCTTTTACTACGACACTTGGCTCTAATTAACCGTTTGTTTAATTTGTACATATGTTCATATAGACTTTTTGTCTTCTTTTGGCATGAGGAATCTACCATTTCAGTTTTATTTACTAATTATGAATCACCCTGTATACAGAACCAGAGATAGCGAGTAACCATTATCTAACGTACATTATACCTAGTCACCACATCCGACTCGAAGAAAAATGGAAGAAGAACAACACCAAAGAAGTCGAATATAACGAGGATTAAGTCGTATACAGTAAGAGAAGAAAACCATTAAAGAAACTGCGCCGAGATAATTAGTAAAGAATTTGAAAACATACGGAGACATGATTAAAACTAAGTAGAAATGGCTTTGGCAAACTTTAAAACTACAGTTACAAAGGCTCATGAAGAGGTGTTTGGAAGAAGGAGTCAATGGGAAAAATGTCATCTTGTAGACAGATAGACAGAAGAGATCCTGATGGGTAGAAGGTGGAGTAAAAAATCTGAAGAACATAATAATAATAATAATAAACGTCTTTTATTGTACACCCAAAAAAGTAATTATTTACATTAAAAAATATTAAATATGTGTACAATGGGGCGAAGTTCAATCATGCCAACCAATAGCTGGCAGACTGTTCGACCACTTAACCCCAAAAACAAAGAGCAAATTTTAAAAATAAAAGAAAAAAAAATTAAACACTAACTTATCACTGTCTGCTCATCAAGAGTTGGCGGAGGTGGAATTTAAAATTACCAAACGATAAAGACTTAAGATTTTCTGAAAGTGAATTATAAATTGATGCAATATTGTAAGAAAAAGATCGTTGAAACATGTGACTTTTGTGCGTTGGAATGGTAAGTAAGTACTTATTTCTTAAATTAAAATTGTGAGTATCAGATGAGAATCTAATTTTATTGTAAAGGTAGGGAGGTATTTTGGTAGTGACTATCTTATGAAATAAACAAGCAATATGTAAAGTTCTTCTGTTATTCATGTTGAGCCAGTTTAAGTCATTAAGCTTGTTACCTATAGATTCAAATTTTCTGATACCAAAAATAAGCCTTAAGCAACAATTCTGTATTCTTTGGATTCTCTTAGTGTCAATACTATCAAGACAAGGCCCGTAAACCGCATCACAGAAATTAAATTGAGACAAAATTAGAGATTCACAAAGCAATATTTTATTATTGCGGCTTAACATAGATCTTTGATTATATAGTAGTTTTAGATTAACCACAGCTTTCCTAATTGTTCTGGAAATATGTTCAGTAAACCTTAATTTAGAATCAATGATCAGTCCCAGATTTTTAGCCGATTCAGAAATTTTAATATTTACACTATTAACTTTGACAGTTATGAAATTATTTAAATTTTCTCTAATTTTATCTTTGCCGAAAAGGAGAACAACAGTTTTATTGGCGTTGATTTTTAAATTGTGCGCTTCTGAAATTTTAACGAGGCAGTCTATATCGTCATTAACTAACTGGATGGCAGTATCCACGTCTTTAGCAAGAAAGCTGTAGTGTAACTGCGTATCGTCAGCATATAAATTATACGAGGACGATTTTACAACTTTGCCAAAGTTAGAAGTGTAAATCGTATATAGCAACGGGCCAAGAATAGACCCCTGAGGCACCCCAGCCAGAACAGGAAGCCATGAAGATGCCTGATCATTTAGAATAACCTTTTGATTTCTATTGGTTAAATAGCTTTGCATGAGAGTTATAGCATTAATATCAAATCCAATAAAATTCAGTATAGCCAAAAGAGTATTATGATTTATTGTTTCAAAAGCTTTTGAATAATCTAGCATAGCTAAGACTGTTAATTTATTTTTATCTGTAGCTGTTAAAATGTCATCTGTTATATTAAGTAGTGCTGTTGTGCAGCTATAACCAGCTCTAAAACCGGACTGGGCATCGGGAAGAATACTATAATCAGAGAGATGCTGCTGAATTTGCTTAGCTACAATTTTCTCGAAAATTTTCGACAAAACAGGAAGGATGCTGATAGGTCTCAAATCTTTAAAACTCTTAGGTTGATTAGTTTTAGGCAAAGGAATAATATTGGCAAATTTCCAGATATCTGGGCAAACCCTATTTGTTAAGCAAAAATTTATAATATGAGTTATAATCGGTATAATAAATGGACAACATATCTCCAACATTCTGATACTAATACCATCGCAGCCTACAGCTTTTGTTTTAATATTAGACATTGACTTTAAAATATCAGAATCAAAAACAATAGAAAAAGTAAATTTTGAATTAAAGTCGCGCATAAGATTATTGTTGTAAAAATGTAATAAATCCTGATTATCAGGTGGAATGATTCCGCCGGTACTTAAGAAATTCGAATTAAGTAAATTAACATCCTGTAGATGCACTGGTATTTCAGAAGTTTTCGATTTTTGGTAGATATTAAGATTACGAAGCTCTTTCCATAATGATTTTGATTGATTATTACGAATTTTATACTCTAAATACGCCTTTTTTTCTTGCCTAATAGCAATAGTAGTATAATTACGCAGCTGTTTGTAGTACTCCCAATGAACCTGATTTTTTGTACGTTTATATTTTATTAATGCCTTATTTCTGAGGGAAATCATTAGTTTAACGTTATCGGTTAACCACGGCGAATGTGGCTTAGACACCCTTACAGTTTTTACTACAGTATGCCTATCAAATAAAGAGATAATATTTTCATTAAAAATCTTAATTTTGTCGTTAATATCGTTAACATCTTGTATCAGTGCTAGCCACGGAAAAGATTCAAGATCATTGCGAAACTGTTATAATTAAAATTAGAAAAGTCGCAAAATGTATAGTAAGAGGGTTGATTAGATAATACATCACCAATAGGATACTCACAAAAAACTAATGAATGATCTGAAATATGATGCATATCAATAACACCACTATTAAGTGGATTTATATCATTGTTCAATACGATAAAATCAATTAAAGTGGCAGAATCTCGAGTAATTCGAGTAGGTTCAGAAATAATTTGTTTAAATCCAAAAGTTTCAAGCATTGAGTTAAACTGGACACAGCTGTTTTCGTTAAATGTTAAAAGGTCTATATTAAAATCCCCAATACAAAGAATTTCATCTGAAGCGGGTAAGAGAGCAGCAAATGAATTCTCGAATACATTTAAAAATTCAGTGTAATGAATTTCCTGCCTTCTGTAAATAGTTCCAATTATTATAGTGGTATGATGTACTTTAATTTTAATCCATATTTGTTCAATAGAGGCAGAGGTGTCATCAACATTCATAACAGAGAACGAAATATTATTTTTAACATACATACCTACCCCTCCACCCCACGTGTTAGTAATTCTATCCTTTCTAATCAAATAGTACCCAGGTATATGAACAAGATTATTAGAAATTGTATGATTAAGCCATGTTTCTGTTACTCCTACCACATCATAATGTGCAGACAAGACATGATCCTTGAAGTCAGAGAAGTTCCCTAAAAGAGAGCGCACATTTAAATGGGAAATTTTTACAACATTATACATTATAATACATAACAAAATTAGAAATCAAATTATCTATTAACACATTTGACATCATACCCATTAATAGCATAATTAACAAAATTAAATAACAGTTATAAAAGAGCTGTGTAATCAAAATAAATATTAAACTGCCGTTAACCTGGAATAAAAATAACACCACATATCGCAAGCAGAAAGGATAAATTAAAATTTCAAAATATTCTGTTATCTCATAGCAAGCACTGGCACTGTAAAGATAATGGATCCACTTAAAAACACGGGCACCATAAATGCTGTTAAGAAGAGTATCTGCTATATAAGGAATGTTCCTAATAAACTGAAATACAGCAGAATTATTAATGAACATCGTTTAAATCCTTTACCGATTTTATTTCGTACACCCGCGTCTGTTCCTCTTTCCTCATAAATATTTTACCATTGCGGCTCCAAAGATATTTTATGTTGTTTTCCACTTTAAAAGCTTTGGCCCTGGAAAATAGTATGCGATTGGCCTGTGTTAGGGATTCGTTGATAAAAATTGGAGCATCCTTCCTCCCCAATCTGGCAAAATCTTCAACCAGATCACCAACTTCCAGCTTGCGTTTGATTTTTCTTTTATTTACGAAATCTTCCTTATCCATCCTGCTGACAAACTTCAAAATAATGGGACGACACTTATTAGCCTGATGAAAATCTTTAAAAGCTCCTACACGATGACAAGCATCTATCATAGATCTGTGGATGTCAAAACCCATAGCAGAGCCAACCGCTTGTACCACCGATAAGATGTTTTCATTTCTAGCTTCTGGCACCCCTACGATCTCCACAGAGTTGCGCCGGGAGTACTGCTCGAGGTCGTTGAGTTTTTGCTTGAATTCCATATTTTCCTTTTCCAATACAGCATTTTTGGATTCCAGGTCTTCAATTTTACTTGAACAATCGGCTATTCGCAATTCTTGTTGTTGAAGAAGCTGATTACATCGATTTATTTCCTCGTGACAGCTGTTAACAGATACCTTAATGAGTGCTTGCTCCTCCAAAATTTTTTCCAGCTGTTGCATGACGTCTGATAACGTAGGTTCAGAAGAATATTTCGCATTGGGTTCTTGATTGGGGCGTGCATTTATCGAGTCCAACTTGGCCACGTCGCCGTTATCGCGTTGACCGAGGCATGTACAGCAATTCCAATCACCTCAATTTTTTCGTAAATTATCAAATTCGACCTCCCCAATTTCAACGCACTTAGTATGAAAAACGTTTACACACTTTACACATTCTACGTAATCATCATATCTTCCGCATTTAGCATTACATTTATTACAATTTAAATGCGGCATCGTGCTATATTATCACGTCCGCACACCTTGACGGCTCAAACTGTACATCAGAGAACAAACAACGAAATCGAAGCAGAGTAATAAAAAAATAAAACTTAGAAGGGCCCCAGGAAGCGATGGAATCTCCTCGGAAATTGTAAAGTGTATGGGTGCCGAAGGAAAGCGATTTCTATTTCGATATATTCAGTTATCATAACATTCCAAGAGAGTGGGAACTAGCAATGGTTGTTTCGATTTGTAAAAAGGGGGTAAAATGGGAGTGCTATAACAATCGGGGAATATATCTGCTTAAAGTTTCAAGGAAAATATACGCGATATACGGGAAAAGATGGTTTTCGGCAAGGGCGCAGTATCTAAGATCTAGTTTTCAAGTTGCACGAGATCAGCCACAAAGAATAGGATACAACACCGCAGCTCATATTGAAACCATTTTTGGCGCCGGTTAATTGTTTTCTCAATTTACCCAATTATTTCAGGCTTAACTTGTATATTTTAATTCCAATCGTAATCAGTTTGCATTTCGAATTGTTCAATTTCCCCGTTTCGTTCATTTTCATACCTGCTCGAGTCTCCGCTCGCTATCTTCCGAGCGCAGCGCTTTGTTATCTCCTCTTCGGGACATGCGACTTGGCTTGAATTCTTTTTTCCTTTGGCAACTTGGTCGAGCAGCTCGCTGAACGAGAGATCTACCTTGTGCTTAATTAAGCATTCTATTTCAAGAGCTGAAAATAAATCAGGTATGATGGACTTTAAAATTTTCTTATTCCCATATTAATTCGCCGCTTTTAGCTCTTTTATTGTAGCCTTTGGAACAGGCGTTTTATCTCAGTTATTACCCTACGAGGGAATATTTCGCCACGATTTTCCTGTGCTCCTGTGGTGAGCAAATGGATGCAAGCATTTTTCCACGTCCCGATTCCGGCAGCTCAATCGAAAGCACCACGTGCAGATAGCCAGTTGATTTCGGAATTCCAGTGTATGGCAGCTCACGGCCTAGGCCAACTTTCCAGTATTTGTCGAGCACCAGAGGTTAGGGTGGTGAACTTTACTTATTTGCGACGCCAGTACTTGAAGAGTTACGCGAGTTATTAATATGTTTATATTTCCATAATTCCTTAATTGCTATCACAATATTTCAAGTTAAAATTTATTGTAAAAGGCGCACTCACACTTAGGTTATCGGTGACCTGGGATTAAGGGTTTTACTGACAGCGATGTGCACATGTCTCGATTAATTCGAGAAGTTCATATGTTTTAAAAACCCACAAAGGGGTTCCTTAGAAATTATGCGTGTTGAAATCTTCCGTGAGACTTTACGATATTATTTTGTAATATAAGCAATTTGATAAACCATCTAACTACACTGTTTTGATGTTCAACCAATCGTTTACATTTAATAAACCCTAGTCAACCGTTGTTGGGTTGTTCTTTTCGGAATAACTTTTATTCCTGACACCCTATTGTGTTTTGTAGCTACTTGCAGGGTGAACCGCTGAGCTCCAAATCCACGACTTAAAAATCGCCGAATAGAGCTAGTACGGCCCACAAGATAAGTGTGGTTATCTCGAAAAATCAGTCAATTTGCGTTCTGGCGGTTACCGATTTATTACCTTATCTAGGACGCAGGTTGGCTCTTTTTTGTGAGAATATCTGCTACTTAAATATAGAGAAAGCCTTTGTAGACTCACATGGAGTAATCTCCCGCGGGTACTTTACATGCTCTAAGTAGACGAAAGATTAATATCAGCTATTAAGGGTCGCTATGGAAACAAGTAAGTACATCGAATGTAGTATTAGCTGCATTTCAACTATCGGTGATGTAAGACAAACCGGCATATCTTCTCCATACATTTTTATTATACTGAATAATGCTATAAAAGACATTAAGGAGTCTGTCAAGGAATTCAAGGTGTATAATTGAAGGATGCAATCCCTAGAAATAACAAAAATACTGACGATATTGCTGAAAACTAAAAAAATCTCCAGTTTAACAGTAATATATGGCAGGAGGGAATTAATAGACGCCATCTGGTCATTAATGCTGAAAAACAAAAAGTAATATAACGTAATCTAGAAGGAAACAAATTGAAAGAAGCTACAAAATTCACATGACTTGGAGCCAGCATTGGCCAAGATGGAAAAATCGAGATGGACATCAACTATCGGGTTGCTATGCTACGAGAAGAGATAGAAATTTACATATGTATCTTTTGGTAATTAAATAAAAACTCTTGCTAGCGTCGAGACTTGAACTCGAGACCTCAGGCTTGACATTCTATGAGCTTTGACCATACACCAAATTGACACTGTTGTTCGGTAACAGCTTAACGTCTATTACTGATCACGCGAATACAAATCGGTCAATCTCGCTCAACATTAATATTTCACATAAAATAGCGTAAAAATCATCCTGATACGTTATGTCGTTCTTGAGTGGCTAGGTTTACAGCATTAGGAACAACATGCTCGTCCTTTGTTAGTGTTCCTAGTTTCTTTTAACCCCAAACCAGTTACTGTTTCACAAAAGCTATGTAGCTTTATTAAACAAAAAAGTCCAGTATTGCAAGAAACTCCAGCTGAGATGATAAACATCGATTTTTTTAGTTAAGCAGAATTACAATACCTGCACACAGTATTGTAAATCTTCTCTGTTAATTTCAGAGTCTGTTTCATATTGTGATAAATTCAAAAATGATTTTGAAAGTACAACTGCATTAAAGCTATTCGTACCCCTAGTAAAGAAGATAATACCAAATCGGCATCAAGACATGCGTCTAAAACAAACACGACCGAAAGTGTTGATGGGTGCATCGAGTTAAGCTGCTGTCTTGGCTGCCGAGTTGTTCGATATCCAGGGCTTGGAAGCTTGGGGTAGGAGCATTTATCGTGCATTTCAGTGGAGCCCAAGCTGTAGGCAAAAAACCTGCGTTTGGAGCTGAGAGCAGGATCGAGCTACGGGCATTGCTTTGGCGAGTTGCAGGCGGCTTGCGGGGCAGACCAACCGAGAATAAAGGGGGCCATTCATTGCGGGACGTGCTGGGGTGCCGGTATAGGCCAAATATCCATCGCAGAGCAAAATATTATGGTCAGAAAATCGATCAAGTTTTTCTCATTATCTCAGGCTTTAGGATTCGGCGCCAATATTCCACCGGAAGCTGAGCTCTACGTTTTTAAGCGGTGTAGCTCAATGCAGAGGTAAAATCGAAAACAATAACGAAGCGGTGTGCTTGCAGGAATCAATTATAATTTGTTTTTATTATTATTATTAATATTTATATACAATTATGTAAATGTAGCTACTCGCAACAATTTTGTTCGTCGGAAGAAGACGTCGACCGCTTCATTAGTTGTGTGCCTCGACGTCGAATAACCGCCTGGGCACAGCATGGCGTTCTAGGAGTCTGGCGAGAGGATACAGCTCGGGCTGGCACACCTGGGCTTGGCTGCAGCGGCACGGAGAAGGGTCTCGGCGTCGAATAGCGGCCTGGGCACATGATGGTGTTCTAGGAGCCTGGCAGGAAGATAGCTACAGCTCGGGTTTGGCCACGTGGGTGGCTATGGCTGATTTGCTGAATAGGTCTGCCAGTCATGGCTTCCCCGTGGACCTAGAAATTAAGATGTAATTTCTCGTAGAAGTACAACGAACTAATCGACCTCCGAGATAAAGCCAGAGCAAGGTGCTACCGTGGCCGTTTGCAGCGGAGGCAATTTGTTTGAGTTGCTGTCCCACGAGTCGTGTCTTACAAACTTTCGAACCGGGTGAATTTATAGGAAGGACTTAGAGTGGGTAGTTTCGCTTGCCGAAACTACTTTGTTTGTCTATTTAATTATTGCCGGGTGTTTCTGCCATTTGGATAGCGTCATTGTAAAGCTGATCACCAGGACTTTAATTTGACACCTCACATGCCTTGGTTTGTTCGTCTTCTCGACGAGCTTTACTTTCGCGGCGTATTTTGCGGTCCCGTTTTTAGGAGAACATGCAAACGCATGTATGGAGTGCGAGCCGGGTTTAGCAACGTGTATGTTTTACGCCGCTAGATCAGCTTTCGGCGTAAAACGTTTCTGTTATGCTTTTAAGCGACCACGTGCATTCTAATTTCTTTAATTCAATTAGCTTGGTTTTGAAATAATTTTGGGAATGCAATATGAGCCCCTCATTATTACTTCCTTTTACATTAAAGGAAATTGTTCAAACTATTTTTGAACATGGTTTTTAGTGAATAATGTGAAATAAACTGTAATCCAGTAAATGCAGAAGTTCACGCAATTAGCCTACAAAAACTGCATAACTTGCGCTAGATAAGATATGGGTCAAGTTTCCGTGTCGTGATAACAATTAAATGTAAGCGACACACGCCGAAAGCAGCAGTTCCGTGTTTACAAACAGACGTTGCACTTTTAATATATCGTATGCTAGTAGGTCAAGATAACAAACTCTAGCATTCAGAATTACGTTAATTTAAACATATATGATTGTTATTTCAATATTAGGCCATAAAAACATGGCATACATTTTCTGTATATATACGCTGTAATAGGACTAAGACTTCAATATACGTTTAACCACGAAAGTGTATTCATTGATGGGGACGAATATAGGCTACAAATTTTCGTAAAGAGTTGGCATGGCCTGGCCTTCTCACCCTATCTCTTAACAACAAATAAACTCCATCTCCTACCAAATAAAACTAAATTGGTTTTAAAACAAACATAAAAGGTGCTAAGTTCCAATTAATTTGGGCCACATTTTTTACATTGGTCCTTCGAGCCGGATCCAAATTTTGGGCTATTTGGGCAACTGGACCGGGCTTTGAAGGAAAAGGAAAATTGGAGGATCTTTTACATTGGTCCTTCGAGCCAACAACTCTCCGATCACGAAGAAGCCGGAATTTGGAGAAGACATTGGTCCTACAAGCCAACTACTCCCCGGACAAGAGGAAACTGGATTTTTTGGGTAGAAATCCTCAAGCCAACCAATTGGAGGCTGATACGGAGTTAGTGCATCAATTAGAAGTCCTGGACACGCGAAACAGATTCGAAACTCTGGGCAAGTAAGCAACTGGACCGGATCTGCCATATCCGTAGGAAAAATTTGGAGGACTCGCAAAAAGATTGGTATGTACTCTTTTGTGTAAAGATTAGGGAGAAGTTCAAATTGAGCCGTCGCCAAGGAGAAAACGTCCTACGACTCAATCAAAGAAATTCCGCCTCAGGAAAAGGCGAGAATTAGTGATAGCAGCATAAGTCCTGCTAATAACTTCCAAGGGCTTCCGCCGTGCCGCGAGAAGAATCTTCAGCGGCAATTGATCCGCTAAAAACTTGGAAAATACGTAAAGTGGTAAGATACTACTAATTAAGCCAGTTTTAGTACCAAAGCCATTAAAAAGGCCGCATCGACATGGAGTCAATTATAAAGGAGCAGAAGCAGCTGGCGGACAAAATGTGCCAACTGTTCACAAATATGAAGAGGGATTCCGGAAGCAGAAAGAATCAGATGTACCTAGCCCAGAAAGAGGATGAATTAGAAGAATTGTGGAAGGCATACGAGAGCGGTGACATGGAACTACGGAAGTGACTTCCAGCTGGTCATGAATACATAAAAAAGGATTTCTACAGCCAGCTGAAAGAAAGATTTCAAATAACTACAGATTACATACACGAATGGCAGGAGGAGCTAAACCCAGCCAGTGAGGAGAGTAACGGCTTAGAAACCGAGAAAAAGGAAAACCCTATCGAACAAGAAGGCAGACTTAAGAAGCAAGAAATTAAAATGCGGTTATTTAACGAAGTATTGGATGAAGCAGTATCGGCATTAGAACAACCCCAGGCGAAAATGGTCTACGAACATAAGGCGAGCAAAATATGCGAGCAGTGGGAAAACATCACGAGTCTTCATGAGGAGATTTTCGGATGTGAGCAAGAATTCGCTGAGGATTACTTCACGGATGGTGTTTACAATCAGATGCGAGAGCGTTACAATGAAGTAATAGCGCAAATATTTAACAAAATAAGTAGCATCCCGAGAAGTGAACAACCACGAGCACGAGAAGAACTGACCATCCCACTGCCCAAAATCACAATGCCGATGTTTGAAGGAAATTATGAGAACTGGACCACGTTCCACGACATTTTTGGGCGACTCATCCACAACAATGCCACATTAGGCAATGCAGAAAAAATGCAGTACCTCAAAACTTACCTCAGAGGCGATGCAAGTAAATTAATAAAACATCTCGACGCATCGGACGCTAACTATGAAACCGCATGGGACCTACTAAAAAGCAGGTATAATAACAAAAGAATTTTGTTTTCAAAATTTTTAGACAACATATTAGAACTGCCCAACTTAAATTGTGAATCAGCAGCCAGCCTAAAACAGTTGCATGATACCACATTGGAAAGTTTACGTGCCATATCCAACATGGGGGTGAATACTGAATCGTGGGGACCAATGATAGCACATCTGCTGGTAAAGAAGCTAGACAAGGATACAAAGAAATTATATGAACAGTCGCTGACGAACTCTCGAGAGATCCAGGACCTGGCAAACATGTTAAAGTTTCTGGAAAAAACATTCCAATCACTTGAGGCAATTCAAGATTCCAAAAGGAAGCTGGAAATCGCAAAACCAATTAAAATGTCAGAATCAACAAGAAAACCATGGCCAGTAAGGAGTTATCAAGCAAGCATCAGTAGATGTCGGATCTGCAACAACAGCCACAAGATCACACAGTGCCCGAAATTCATTTCCATGAACAGTGACGATCGATACCAAACCATCAGGCGTCATCGGCTGTGTATGAGATGTTTAGTCCACAAGGAGAATGAAAAATGCTACAATTCGAACAAATGCCAAAACTGCGACAAATGGCACCATACTATGCTGCATAAGGAATGGAGCAAAACTCCGGTAAGATGTCCTCAACAGGTAATTACAAAACCACAGCAGGAGCCAAATAGGAAATCCCAAGTGGCCTCCACCTCCGGACAAACAGTGGAAGAAGTAAGCAGCCTAGTTAGCAGAAAATCTAAAAATCCCAACCAGAAGGAAGTTCTGCTAGCCACGGCATTTTTAAAAGTAAAGGCAGCCGAAGGACATTATGAACTGTTGAGAGCGTTGGTCGATCCAGGATCACAGGCATCATTTATAACTGAAGAAGCAGCACAACTATTGGCATTACCAAGCATTAAAATCCAAGCAGACATTAGAGGGCTAGGAAAAAGCGAAGCAGGGAAATCCAAAGGAAAGATTGAAGTAGAAATGAGACCACGATTTTCCAGCAACTTTCGAATGTACGGGGATCTGCTTATAATGACAAGATTGACAGGAACGTTGCCAAGGAATACAATCGTGGAAAAGGAGAAGGACGCATGGGAACAATGCCTGCTAGCCGATCCTACCTACGACATGCCAGGTCCAGTAGATATCCTGATAGGAGCAGACCTATACAAGGATATACTCCTAGAAGGAGTTAAGAAGACGGAGCAAGGGATGATGGCACAAAAGACGGAATTTGGATGGATCGTATCTGGGGCAGGAGAAGCAGCAGAACAACCCAATAGGAGAGTGGTCAGCATGATGTCTAACGTCAAAGAAGAGCACCACCTCAACAGTTTTTGGGAGGCGGAAGAGCTCCTGATGGAGAAATCTATCTCACAGGAGGGACGTGAAGTGGACAATTGGACAATTGGACAATGGAAGCAATCCATCGGAGGACGCAAGATGGGACATGTGTGGTGAACATACCGTTCACAAAGGATCCAAGTCGAGTAGAAGAACCACGAAGGGCAGTCGCAGGACCTGCAGTTGGGGAAAGGATTCAACCCTGACAAGAACTTGGAGTCCAGACACAACAACTTCATGAAGTAGTATCCTTTACCAGGACACATGAAGAAGAAGGGCCAAAGTGGTGGTCTTAGGAGAGGACGTTACATTCACCCAGCTGTCATAAAGGAAGACAGCAAAACGATCAAACCAAGGGTAGTCAACAATCTCGCATCCAAGGCATCCACTGGGAGAAGTCCGAACCAGACGATGCACAGAGGGTCAAGACTACAACGGAAGCAGGCTGACATCCGTCCACAATGGAGGAAGTACAAGGACAAGTATGCTGAGGTCAGCCGAGCAGCCAATCCCATAGGCATCACACCACAGGGGCGTGATAACATTTCGACTGCAACAAGATGTCCACGACCTACCCAATCAGCTTGTATTGGGTAGGACACCTATGAATTACAACAGGGTCCGTCAGCAACATAACTACGCTCCTCGGCATTTGCTTATGGTGCGAAATAAGCAATTTTATGGAGAAGCGCTGCAAGGTCAAGCAACACCAGCAGAAACCTAACACCTGCAAGGTCGACTTTGAGCTCAAACCGCTACACACGACTTCGGAGGCAACGCCCGCCAGTCACGAAGCATGCCGTGGACCGAACGTCGGAGATGGAAACACAACTGCCGGATCAAGGACAACAGAAGCAAAAACCCACGGCCGGCCAAGACGACTTCAGTTTGGAACCCTTATACGCAACACCTCACACCAAGGGAAACGTCAACGAAACAACCCCTGCAACAGACGCCTAAACCACACCAACCCCGACTGTCAGCAAGTGACCCGGCCAGAATGTTCAAACTATTTTTGAACATGGTTTTAAGTGAATAATGTGAAATAAACTGTAATCCAGTAAATGCAGAAGTTCACGGAATTAGCCTACAAAACTGCATAACTTGCGCTAGATAAGATATGGGTCAAGTTTCCGTGTCGTGATAACAATTAAATGTAAGCGACACACGCCGCAAGCAACAGTTCCGTGTTTACAAACAGACGTTGCACTTTTAATATATTGTATGTCGAAGGCACAACGATGCAATTCTGCATGCTAGTAGGTCAAGATAACAAACTCTAGCATCAGAATTACGTTAATTTAAACATATATGATTGTGATTTCAATATTAGGCCATAAAAACATGGCATACATTTTCTGTATATATACGCTGTAATAGGACTAAGACTTCAATATACGTTTAACCACGAATGTGTATTCATTGATGGGGACGAATATAAGCTACAAATTTCCGTAAAGAGTTGGCATGGCTTGGCCTTCTCACCCTATCTCTTAACAACAAATAAACTCCATCTCCTACCAAATAAAACTAAACTGGTTTTAAACAAACATAAAAGGTGTTAAGTTCCAATTAATTTGGGCCACATCTTTCACAAAGTATTGGCTTCACCCCAAAAATTCGGAATTGAGTTTTCAACATATATATATATAAAGTCCACTGAACCCTAACTTATCATTTTCAATGGTCTGTCTGTGTGTCTGTCTGTGTATGTGTCTGTCTGTCTGTCTGTCTGTTAAAGAGAATATCTCAAAAACGAAAAGAGGTATGCGTTGAAACTTCATATATAAGTTTTGTGTACTATGTAGAGGCGACAGCAAGCTTTTGAATAAAATCGCGTAAGCGAAAGTAGGTGTTTACCCTTGTGAGTTTTCAGTGTTTTTTTTGATTTTTTCAAAACGACTCCAACGATTTTTTTTTCAAACTGTACATTTTTATTACATTTTTAATGTGTATTGATGTGAGATAGGAGATTTTCCAGTTGAATACTTCTAAAATGGTTTTTTTCTATTATTTTAATTAACTCCTAGTTTAAATAGAACACCCGGTATATTATTACATTTTTTAATTCAGCTTAAAATTCTAGAGAAAATTGTTTCTTTACTAACCGTTTTTGTAAAATTTGTAATTTTTGAAAATTTTTGACAAATGCTTAAAAATTTAAAATCACATTTTTGGCTAATTGTAAGATCACTGTAAAAGGAAGTTGTGTGCTTGTATCACACCAGATTTTTTAATGTAAGAAGATTCTTTATCGTGGTTCAATTATGGTGAGTTTCATTGTTTCCGCCATGCGACCACGCGAAGTCTACTTATTATGGTGTGGCGCGGATTTTGGGCGAAAATCACTGTTTTAAAGCGAGTCATGTGGTTCGTATGAGTCAATTCTAATACTTCTTCGAAAATGAAATGATTACACTTTGGAGATTGAAATCATACCTTATGTGCTACAATACAACGTTTCAATTCGATTTTATTTCACGTTAATAAGTCCATGCGAAATCGGGTGTTTTATAACGTTGCATCGGCGTTGTTAAGGTGAAATTAAATCTGTAAGGAAATTAGAAAAACAATGACGTTTGTTCCATCCTACTATTGAAACGTGTTGTTTCTTACTTGAATACAGAACGAGAAGTGCTTGTTTTGCTCACTCACGTTGTTTGCTATGACAACGTAGCTGAAATCAGTGATGTAAAAGCTTTTTGCCCATTCGATTTCCCTACTCACAAAATATGTCAAATTCGAGATTTGCAGGTTAAGATTTGCGTCAGTCTGTGTCAAATAGCAACACAAATCTAACCTACCAACTTCAAATTTGACCAAGACTGACTGACAATACATTTCCGTACTGCCAAACGTATAACATAACGCATTTTATTTTGAACCAAATTTGTTTTTGATATAAATCACGCAAATTATAAAATTTTAATATTTTATCAAAAAATTCAGTAGCAGTATTGAATAAAACGCTATACAGCACTCGTGAGAAACTAATAATGTACTGTTTCAACTTGTTTTGTTTCTTGCTCTCTGCCTTGGCAACATTCGCCTGGTGTATAAAATCGAGAAACGCGTGAGTGAAAATTTTAGTTTCTCCACTCGTCCAGTAATATACTATTGTTTTTTTTTTGTTTTGCTTGGCCAACGTAACTTTATATCAATCTGCCATTTTAGTGTTCGTTGTTGATTAATTAAGGACCTAAAGAAAATGAATTGAATGTTGAAATCAGCTGATTGTTAACAAAAATGGTGGACATATTGAACCATGGTTTTTAATAGCATATTTTATAATTATTTAGACCATTTTTGTTATGATTGTTATATTTCCTAAAGTTCTAAATAATATTATTTTCTAAAAACATCATTTTTACTTTCCTCGTCTCAAAGACGGAGAAGGAAGTATTGTAATCACGAAAAAATCACCTTCCGAGATTTCTTCAGATCTTCAAGTTTCAGGGTCCCTAGATGACGAAAAGCAGGTTTTCTCAATTCCGTCTGTCTGTCTGTCTGTCGGTTAGCAGTATAGCTCAAGAACTATTTGTTGGAGGAAGACGATATTTTGCATACACATTATATATCTACCTCGCATGAAACCGGTACAATTTCATACAAATATATACAGGGTGATCACCTTAAAAGAAAAAATTTGGTTTATATTTGGGTTAATTTTAAAATAAAAGGAAGTAATAACTTTCATATAAGTCATACTTTACATTTGCCGAAAATAAGACTCAACCGATACAGGATAATGTCACAAAAGAGTAAAAACGTTTCAACAATAACACCCTTCTGTTCAAGAGAAGCGCGCGCCGGACTTATTTCGAAGAGGCTCGGTAGCGTAGTTGGCTTTATTGATGCAGATACGATTTTTATGCAGGGGTGCGGTTACGACCGCTGTGCAGATGCGACGGGTTCAACCCCAGCGAGATAAATGTTTTTTTTTGAAAATGTATTTAATTTATTAGAAACGTGAAGATATTTTTACTCCTGACTTAATTTGATTTTTAAAATTATTTAGTGTCACAATGACGACGAGGGAAGTTCTGGGTATAGCGTTTTACAGATTTTTTTGTATGGCCAAAAAACATATATGCTCTTTGGTATGGCTTTATTTAATCGAGCACAACTTTGAATTAGCACTATCTCTTTTAAGTAAAGCTGCTTCATTTCCATCTAGAAAGATTGAGCTTTTCGATGGTACAATCAATTAAAAATATTAATGATATACGAATATATGAGACTGTAAAATCTGTAGCGGCCGAGACTAAGTAAGGAGTTCTAACCCTAGCAAGGGTTTTTTTACATGCTACATATTATAGTAACATGGAACCCACGGCTTTACATCGCTTTCGATTGATGGGATTATGTAGAGGTTTTCATTGGCAGTTTTTATTTTTGAAAACCTTGCTGGGGCCGGCCGGAAATCGAACTCGCCACCCTTAGATCCGTATTCAGAATGCTTAATCACCGAGCTACCGAGTCCGGCCTTTAAAACGTTAAAAGAATGCGCGTATAAAGCCTGCTCAGCATTACAAATGAAGCGAACGGGGTATATGTAGTTCCTTATTTTATATGTAGCGTAATTGCCGATGTTACGTATTTTTGATGTTGCAGTTTCCGGGTATAATAGGTTAAATATTTTCTAATCTCCAATGTGCACCTTTTTCCCAGCAACTTTATTTGCAGAGTTCATTTGCTGTCTCCAATAGTAGTTTTTTATTTGAGTCCTATTAACCTTTCCAATTGATATTAAGTTTACAACTGGTTAGAAATTTTGTTTCAGTTATTTTTAACCACACTTCACAGTTCACTGACCGCGCTCATTTGCATAGTTGGCTAAAATGAAATTACGTGATGGAAATACAAATAAAACGATTTGTATACCTACTAATAGTCTTTTACTCAAGTTTAACATGCGTCAGACTTGACCCAGTTTTGGGATTCCAAGTTATATTTTTTTAGATGGCGAAGGCGAAGTACCAGTGCCTCCTATGTTATGGAAAATAATACAAGACTGATGAATACACATTTTGCATAATAATAGTACATTGGGTTTATTTTTGAATAATATAAAATAGGGGTTTTGACTGTGGTATTAATGAACAATTTGTCGTAATGCTTAAGAAATAAATTTATGAATAATTTAGAAATAAAAAATAGTAATTTGATTTGGGTTAGCATTTGACTTTATTAAAAAGGAAGTTATTAATTTTGAATATGAGAACATACAGAGGTTATTTGGTTATACTTGGAAGCTATAATTTATTAATAGTTTTGGGATAAGAGGTTAAGTACAGATTAATAAGATTACAACTGAAAAGTCAAGCTAATATAATATCTAAAAAGTCATTAATAATTATATGGCAGTAGAATAAATTAGGGTTTAATTTTAACATCTAGAATGTAACAGATAGAAAATTTGGAAAAATATAGTGTAACTATAGTGACAGGTAATGAGAAATCAACAACGAATAACATTTTTAAAATGTGAAGACGGGGTTTTGTAATATTAAAAAGAACTAAATAAACTACAGTATTAAATGAATTGTATTTTTATGAAAATGCTGGGAAATTGTTAAGGGTAAAATTTCAAAAAATGGTTGTGGAAAAATGGATGTAAAATTTGGTGGATGTTATAGGCTATTACGAGTAAGAGGAATGCGTTTAAGTTAGTTAAGTTAGTGGATCATGAAGAGGATTGGTATATATGAACATTTCTGGTATGCAGTCGATTGCTGAGTAGAAGACTATTGGCATATCTGTCAATAAAGAGGCGCAGTCTATTGTGAAGATACTTGCAGTTGTGATCTGGAGGATTATTGACCTGGCTATCCGTGGAAAGGAGCATTCCATGTAGAAAAGTTGCAGAGTATTAAGTTATCAACCTGGTTATCCGTGGAATGGTGCAGTCCATGTAGAGGGTGCTTGCAATTGTAGTATGGAGGATTGTTGAGCTAGCCGTCCGTGGAAAGGAGCAGTCCATGTAGAAGTTGCAGAGTATTAAATTATCAGCCTGGTTGTCCGTGGAGGGGTGCAGTCTGTTGCAGAGGAAGCATGTTGCGGAATGAGGAATGGTGAACGTGGCTCCAGGTGGAAAGGTATGGCATCTTGTTGGAATTTGGGAGTGTCAGTGCAGAGTAAGTGGTTAAGTTGAAGGTATCTGTATAAATAAAATGGATTCATTAATATTAAAAAAGAAACATTATTAAATATAAAATACTTGCCCAGATTATAGAAATTGATGCTATTTGAACGTAAGGGTATCATATTGGCTTGATTGTCAGTTTGACATTTAAACTAAATATTAATAACAGAAGTATTTTAAAGACGCAAATTTGAATCTAAAAATCATAAGAGTTAAAACTTACTGAACTCACTGAGATAAGAGTTAAAATGTTATACCAGAGCTAGTAAATAATAGTAATAAGATTGATAATTTAAAGAGGGTATATACTTTATTAACTATGAGTAGTATGAATTCTAATAAGAGTCTAATAACAATATAAAATGTAGTTCACACATTTATGTAGTGATAGCTCCAAGTTAGGCTAGTTATTAATTATGTAATTGCTCAATGCTTGAGATGCCTATCTTATTTAGTATTAGCCCTACTATTTCTTTTCAAATCGATTATTTTAAATTTTACTTTCAACTAAGTATTACAATTGAGACTCTCAGAGTGGTTCGCCAATCTAGTTATCTCTTAGTTGAAATTCAAATTTTGCTTGACTTCTAAAATTAATAAAACCAAGAATTGACAAATATTCTCTCTAATAACATATCCTTTAATCAGTTCACTCAAGTAAGTACTGTATCCTGTTTATTTCACTCTTTCTTTTATTGTCTGTTATTCAAAATGCTTTTATATGAATAATTAAAACAAACCCGAACACTCCTCAAGCTTTCACTGCAAGTATCCAAAACTACAGCTCGCAATGTCCACAGCACCCGATGTTCAAAGCCCTACAAACAACATCCAACCTGTCAAAATCCCTGGCTGTCCGCGGAAACTGGTCCTGTTCCCTTTATCAATGTTACTGTCACCCCAACAGATTCCTGGTAAGTTTCAGTATTATAGATGATCCCAATCTAATCTTCTTTATTCCTCAGCAAGTACTCTGTATCCAGCAACACCTACAGAACTGTCCAAATCATGCAGTTACTTCAACAACTTCCTTCTAAATGATTGACTTGTCTTCCATGTAATCAACAACTTTAGTAATGAATATTAATTATATCTTGCATGTACTAATAAATCCAAATCTATTTAAATATTGTAGTCTTCTTGTTATTTGTATCTAATTAACTGTATTCCACAATGTCTTCGCCGATTCTATTCTTGTATTACTTTAGCATTTCATTTTCAACAAATCTTACTCCAGGAACATGTTATTTGGTTTTCACTATCAAAATTTATCATGTAGCAAGAACTTGTGTAATAATTGGCTGCGTATTGCTTGCTCAACTAAAAACAAACAATCATATAACAAACTAAAAAAAAACAAAAATTTGATTATTCTTTCTATATTTGTCAAGCTTTTTTTAATAACCGGCTTAGATAATTGAATGTAAGTTTTTGCATTTAGTAGCTCTAATTTTAAGAAACAAAGAGATTTCTACGTTTAAAATCCTTTAGCTAAAGCTGTACTGTCAAGGTCAGTTAAGAAAGGTAATTTTTACTTCCTTTTACAATAAAGAAAGTATTGGATTCACCCCAAACATTCGAAATTGAGTTTTCAACAGATCTTCACGTTTTAGAGTTCCCTGAACCCAAAAAACATATTTTATTCATTGATCTGTCTGTGTGTCTGCCTGTGTGTGTGTCTGTGTGCCTGTGAACAGGATATCTCAAAAATGAAAAGAGGTATGGCGTTGAAACTTTATATATAAGTTTTGTGTACTATGTAGATGCGACAGCAAGCTTTTGAAGAAAATTACATAACAGGAAGTAGATGTTTACTCTTGTAATTTTTCAGTTTTTTTTTATTTTTTCATAAACGGCTCTAACGATTTTTTCAAACTTCACATTTTTATTTCATTTTGAATGTGTATTAATGTGAGATATCTGATTTTCCAGTTGAATGGGTTTCTTTAGTTTTTTTCCTATTTTTTTATTAACTCCTATTTTAAATAACACACCCGGTATATTACTACATTTTTGAATTCAGCTTAAAATTCTAGAGAAAATTTGTCTCTTTAACTAACGCTCTATTTTGTACCGTTTTTGCAGAATTTTTAATTTTTTTAAATTTTTGACAAATGCTTAAAAATTTAAAATCAAATTTTTGGTTAATTATAAGATCACTGTAAAAAGAAGTTATGTGCGTGTATCACACCAGATTTTTTTGTGTTACATTTGGGATAAAGGCAATAAAGCAATCACATCAATATTCGAGAAATCTCGTAACAATAATAAATTCGATGAGCAGTAGAGATTCAGCCAATTTTATATAAGTTTTCCTTTTTTTACTTCCCTCGTCCGAAAGACGAAGGACGTATTGTAATCACGAAAAACTCATCTTCCCAGATTTCTTCAGATCTTCACGTTTCAGGGTCCCTAGATGACGAAAAACAGGTTTTCTCAATTCCGTCTGTCTGTCTGTTGGCGGTATAACTCAAAAAATATTTGCCGGAGGAAAACAATATTTTGCATACACCTTATATATATATATACCTGGAATGCAACCGGTAACATTTCAGACAAATATATACAGGGTGAGCACCTTAAAAAAATAAAATTTGGTTTATTTTTTATTCAATTTAGTAATAGATAGAAGCAATAATTGTACATAGTGCATGCTTTATTCTTACCAAAAATGGAAGCCAATAGCTACAGAATACGTTTTTTACAATAGAAAAACGAGGCACAAATAAGCGAGTTACTTAATATAGCTGCGAAGCAGGAATACGAGAAGTTGATGCTTCGTGGCGCATGTAGAAATTGCACGATTAAAATCCCGGAAAATGTCGTGGCTGCACACGTGTTTCGCCTGCCGTACGAATTCGACCATCGGTAACTTTTTTTTATTTGAAAATTTATTTAATTTATTCGAAACGTGAAGAAAGCCGCATAATGCTCAAATCTTTTCGCGAAGCTATCAGGCTGAAAATAGAGGCATTTTATGCATACATCGCATATACAAGCTTAGTTTTGAATATTTCTCGATAATTCTGAAACTAGTGGAAAGGGTATTCTTTCTACATTCAGATGATATCACATTATTCTCAAAACTACTTTTAACAACTGCTACAGAAATTGTTTAAATAAAGCGTACGGAGAATTTGCGGGATAAACTTTAACATCGACGTATTTTGGAAACGATTACAGATAAGTGTATATATCCTGCGTATGATATGTTTAAAAATGAATAAATAAAATTTTAGTGAAAGAATGATTTGCAGTGGTTTATTGGAATAAAAAATATAATTAATTTTCCATTGTCCGATTTAGGTAGTTGAAACGCACTCGCACACGAAATTTAAAACACACCCGGCGCCGGCGTGAAGGTTAAATCTGCTGAAACGGTACGATATCAATAGGTCTTCGCAGCGTTGTTAAAAATTGGTGAACCTGCTTTTTTCGCAGTCGCAAGCGCCACTGTTCAAATCCCTCCAGTACCGGTTTTTTTTTATTTGACAATTTATTTACTTTATTAGAAACGTGAAGATATTTCTACTCCTAACTTAATTTCATTTTTAAAATTATTTAGTGTCACAATGTCGACGAGGGAAGTTCTGAGTAAAGCTTTTTACAACTTTTTTTCTTTGAAACTGTAAGGCAGCCCGCCTCTTCTAGCTCAGTTCAACCTGAGCGTGTGCTCCTTTGCCTCGGTGTAGTCGGCGCCTAGGTATTAAGATTTGCTTTTAACTCGGATTGCTCGAAAGTTAACTGCTTCGATGAGGAACATTGACTAGTCATCCACAGACACATTATCTTTATCATTATACTTATGTGGTGGGTTTTTTCGTTCTGGCAATATCTAGTCGAAGCCACAAAGCTTCATAATGTACACTATATGCGTTAATTCATTCGTTGTAAATGTATTTTTCGTTATTATTATTTTAACAGCAGCTGTTGTATTTCAACTTATTAATACAATTTACAGGAACAAAAATTTTATTTAAAGCAATACAAAAATCACGGATCATCAGTTTATTTACTTTATTTGCAAATTACGTTGCAGGTTTTGGCTGACCGTGTATATAGCACCCCAACATTAAAAAATCACTCCAGCACACACATTAGATGTCATTATTTACGGAACCGCACAGGGCCGACAAAAAAAAACAACTTCCAAACTCGCCGGAGACGCTTTCCACTTGGTTAGATGCAGCAAACCTCCGCGGCACGGATTCGGCGATGCGAAAAGCTGCAGCCGAAGGTCGAAAGCTGCACTCGCATCCTTGACTCCGGGCTGGCGCTCCGGATGAGCAAAGTGGGGAATTTGTCGCAGCTTGCGCTGGCAAAGCCCGAGTTTCCCGCACTCGAATTGCGTACTTTCTCTCTCGCGGCTAATGTTATAAGAAGGGGGTTACGATAAGCGGGCACCAGTTGTGATTGTGAGGTTCGTGCGCCCCTGGATTACATTTGATTTGCTAGTGAGAGTGGTTGCTGAAGACCGAGGGCTCCATCAAGGTAGGCTTCGATAATAGCATTTGGGATGTAACAGCGACAGGCTTTGAAATACGTTTCAGCTGGGTTGGTAGCTTATTTTTGCAAATAAATGTATTTTTTAACGGCCACTTTGTGAAAGAATATAATTAAAAGAAGTCAATATTTTGCAATAGAAATCTGAATTACTTGTTGCAAGTAAAAAAAAGAAAGCCCCATTAATGTGGATTTTGATAATCGAAACTATATCACCAAAAGGTTTTCAAAATTCGTTTTAACTAACTGGGTTAATAGCTTTTTCGTATAGAAAACTAGGTAGTACTTGAAGTAGTCTAAACAAATAAGTAAAAAAGAAACCGGCATACAACAACTAAAAAACTGGACCTGTTGTTGCAAGTGTTTAAAATACATAAAAATAAAGCGAATTTATTTTATTATTATTATAACCACAGAGCAAATAAAAAGTTCCTGGAGTATGTAGATGTGCAAGGAATCGCACTGTATATTAATGCGATATGATTCAGCACTCAGGAAGAAAAATACGATGCCCAAGCCCCGTTATTGCCAAACGCATAATTTCATGTTAGCAGTAATTGCTAATAAACTCAAATTAGCATTTATGAATCGGCAAGGCAAAATTAAAGCAGCTGCAGCACTATTTGGCAACGCTTTGCTTCGGACAAACCAACAGATTCATGAGAAACGCAAGTGTTTGTAATTCCGACTTTATGTAACTGAGTGCAATATAATAACGCATGTAAAAAATTTAAATTAGATGGTCATTAATTAATTGTGGGAAAGGCTGCATCTAGAACACGAGTTTTATTATTTATGAGCACCGGGCATCCCAAGGCTACGACTTTTTATGTTTTTCTAAAACATGAGAAGCATCGAAAACTGTAAGAAATCGATAGTTACATCTTCGTGCAACATATGTAAACAATGTAAAACACATTATGGAGTAGTTTAAAGATATAGCCTAAAGAAAACTAACCAGTTTTGTGATGAACCGTAAATGTCACTATCTACAAAATAAAATTAATGTGGAATGTCTTTTATGGCGTGTGTTGCTTTAAGCCAATTGTTCTCTTATATAACTCCTAACTGTTATAGAAAGTATTTACTTTTAGTCATGAATGCCAAAAATAGTTGAACGTGCATTTTATTACATATTAAAATTCTGAATTCGAAAGTGTTGTGTGGCACATTTCTTTATATCCATGGACAGTGCACTGAAATTACAAAAATGTAATTCTTGTATTATACAGTGGAACAACCAACCAACGAGAACACTGTTCTTTAGTTGTAAAATAATCTTACATATTTCTAGCAGAACTTAAGTTCTGTCACAAAATAGATATTAAGAATGGCTTAAACTGTGAAAATAGGAAGTTGACACAGAAAAACAACTTGTAATTTTGATATTAGAAATTTCTGTCTTCTGCTTCCCATCCTTACGCTTTGGCGCGACATTAAAATGGGTGACACTGTTTGCGATTATTGATTTCAATACCATTTCGACGGCTGGCATAAGCCAATCAATTTTCTATTGACACGAATTTAGAGCAGCAATACGTTTCGATACCTATTAATTGTTAAAACTTTTGCTTTGTAGCACAATTAAATTCCCTAGTCATAGTTCAAACTTCTAAACAATCAGCTTTACTGCATAAAATATTTTTTAAAACGATTGTGTGGAAACCTTTTGACTGATTTTAATTGTATGTTATTGTTAAATATTATAAACTAAACAATTCCTCAAGGTTTGAAACGTTTGATAAACAACAGTAAAAGGTGAATTAATTCAGGTATGTGCTGAACGAGATGAATGCGTACTTACTGACTACCTCTTTATGGCATTCAACCTGCAGTGGAAGCGTTTCAGCCTAGAAATTCACAACGATAATAAAGTTGCTGGCAATGACTCGTTCCATTTTATTGCACTTTTTGCTTACATTCCTGTTTTATGATTCTTAATAAATAGACATGGAATGTTTCTGAAAGTTTGCAACAGTTGATTAAGCGGTTAAATGCTGACACGTGATTTATGGATTGCTCCAAATTAACATGCGAGAGCTATGTTTGGCCATAATATTTTGTGAGGTTAGTGCAATATTGCAGAGCTTTTTTTTGTATCACCAATGTGTACATACATTTATGTTTGACTGTTCTATAAACACTTTATTATCGTATTAATTAGTGTCCATAAAGGTCCACTTTATGAACTAGCCCATAGAGTAAACCGGCCGTCTGTCAATAGTTATTATTAAAATAAGTGTCCATCATTTTATTGAAATCGGTAAAGGAGATTATATTAAATAAAATAATTAAAAATAACAAACACAAACTTAGCATGAATACCTAACGATAATATTTATTCTTGATATTGACATTGCAAGTAATTTAAGATAAAGCACACCTCAAAACTATAATTTTTTTTTTAAATAAAATTTGCTAATGTGTCGAATATAAATGTTATTGTAAGGAAAATGAAAATCTTCCGAAATGCAATTGAACATACAGCTTTGTATGCAACTCGTACTATTGCTTCAAAAAAGAAATTAGAACAATTTTTAAATGAAATTTTAGTATTAGAAGCTACAACATAAAACAGTTATTAAACAAGATAAATGTGCAATTGCCGAGTAGTTACACCGTTTTCTAAGCAAGAAATGGTTCCAGCTTTTGAAACTCGACTTACTCTAGACACGATTGCCAGTGATGTTTTGATATAATTTTAAATTTATTCACATGTTAGTTGCTAATTAGAAATTCAGATGCAGATAGTTTAAAAACTCTGCTCTAGTTGTTTTTTTTTTGTTATCAAAAGTGCATAATCAGAGTTAATTTGGCTCGTCCTCTTTATCAACCTCGTTTGCTACGCTCGCGCTACCATAAAATAGAATCCTCTAGTTTAGGTATATAAAAATCTAATGTTTATTATCCTCAATAAATCAAGGCAAAGGAAAATTTCAAAATTACATTACCGTACTTTTTATCAGTCATGAATTATAGCCTCAAATACTGCTTTTTTAAATGTCAATTAACTATTAGATGTTCATGACAACTCCTATTAAATAAAACTTTGAAATTTCAAAATATTCCTATACAAAATATGGAAATTCACAAAAGGCAAGTATTTAGGTGTTCCTTTAATTTCAAAATTACATTCAGTTAACGTTTCAGCTCTCACGAATAATAACCTCACAGGGCAACAAGTTTTGTTCAAATTTCATCCATTGAAAGTCGATTTTAAGAACTTCCTCCATTACAGTTTTACACTACTTCTATGTTCTTCTATGCACTTAAACTTTGAATTTTTTATTGATTTTCGTTTCGTCTACACTTTTTCCGATTGTATATCAGAAAAAAATAATCTAATTTCAAAAAGTATGAATTGTATTTCATATCAGCGGACTGTATTGCCTAAAGTATCAGTTTTATTAATTACGTGAATTGCAGTTCAGAAAGAACAAATCATATTACAGTAAGAATCAATTGACTTTCTAAAATACAAATCACTAATTCGAAATACAACTGAAATATTTTGAAATGAAATTTACTTATCTGAAATATAACTAATGCCTTCTCAAATACAAGTTATCAATCCCAAATGCAACTAATACATCCTTAAATACAATTTACTAATCTGAAACACAACTGATGCTTTCTAAAAATAGTTTACTAATTTGAAACACAGCTAATAGAGCTGAAGTACAACTTACTAACCACAAATGCAGCTTATTCCTTCTGAAATACAATTTACTAATCTGAAATATAACTACTAATTTGTGATAATTTACTGATCTGATATACCATTAATACATTCGACATACACTCTACTAATCTGATACTTCCTGAAACAACACATACTTATTTGAAATACTAACACTAACACTTTCTGAAATAAAAAATACAACTAATATATTTTGAAAGTTACTAATAATCACAACTGGTGCTGTCTAAAGTATAACTTACTAATCTGAAACACAACTAACACTTCCTGATCAAACAATTTATCAATCAACACAGCTTATGCTTGTTGAAATACGATTTCCTGAAACACAACTAGTAGAGCTGAAGTACAATTTACTAACCTCAAATGCAACTTATGTCTTATGAAATACAATTAACTAATTTCAAATATAACTATTACTTTTGAAACTTAATTTACTAATTTCAAATACAACTAAAAATGTTTGAAATAATAATTTATCACTTTGAAACACAACTTACGCTTTCTGAAATACAATTTACTAATCTGAAATACAACTAGTGAATTCTGAGATACAATTTACTAATCTTAAACACAGCTTGTTTTTTCTTAAATATAATTTGGTAATCTGATATGCAACTATGGTCCTTGAACTGCAATTTACTAATCTGAAAGACAACTAATAATTTCTGAAGCATAATTTACTCATTGCGTTTTGATATGCAATTTATTAATCTGATATACAACTAACACTTTCTGAAGTATAATTTACTAATCTGAAATACAACTAATAGATTTTGAAATAAGATTTGCCAGTCTGAAACAAAACATATGCTTCTTGAACTGCAATTTACTAATCCGCAAGACAACTACAACTTCCTGAAATATAATTCATTAATCTGAAATACAACTAATAGATTCTGAGGTACAATTTACTAATCTTACACAAAACTGTTGCGTTTTGAAATGCAATTTTACTAATCTGAAATACAACTAATAGATTCTGTGATACAATTTAGTAATATTACACACAACTGAAGCAGGTTGGAAATGTAATTTACTAAACTGATACACAACTAATACTTTCCGAAATATAATTTACTATTGTGAACTACAACTAATAGATTTTGAAATAGGATTTACCAATCTGAAACAAAACAGATTCTTCTTGAACTGCAAATTACTAATCTGAAAACCAAACTAATAATTTCTGAAGCATAATTTACTAATCTGAAATAAAACTAATAGATTCTGTGATACAATTTACTAATATTACACGCAACTAATTTGGTTTGAAATGCAATTTACTAATCTGATACACAGCTAATACTTTCGGAAATATAATTTACTAATCTGAAATACAACTATACGATTTTGAAATAGGATGTACCAATCTGAAACAAAAGAGATGCTTCTTGAACTGCAATTCACTCTTTTGAAAGACAACTTATAATTTTTGAAGCATAATTTACTAATCTGAAATACAACTAGTAGATTCTGGGATACAATTTACTAATCTTACATACAACTGATGTGTTTTTATATGCAATTTACTAATATGAAATACAACTAATGGATTCTGTGATACAATTTACTAATCTTACACACAACTGATGCGTTTTGAAATGCAATTTACTAATCTGAAATACAACTAATAGATTTTCAAATAAGATTTACTAGTCTGAAACAAAACAGATGCTTCTTAAACTGCAATTTACTAATCCGCAAGACAACTACAACTTCCTGAAATATAATTTATTAATCTGAAATACAACTAATAGATTCTGAGGCACAATTTACTAATCTTACACAGAACTGATGCGTTTTGAAATGCAATTTATTAATATGAAATACAACTAATAGATTCCGTGATACAATTTAGTAATCTTACACACAACGGAAGCAGGTTTTGAATGAAATTTACTGATACACAACTAATACTTTCCGACATATAATTTACTATTCTGAAATACAACTAATAGATTTTGAAATAGGATTTACCAATCTGAGACAAAACAGATTCCTCTTGAACTGTAAATTACTAATCTGAACACCAAACTAATAATTTCTGAAGCATAATTTAATAATCTGAAATAAAACTAATAAATTCTGTGATACAATTTACTAATCTTACACCCAATTAATGAGGTTTAAAATGCAATTTACTAATAGATACACAGCTAATACTTTCTGAAATATAAATTACTAATCTGAAATACAACTATAAGATTTTGAAATAGGATGTATCAATCTGAAACAAAACAGATGCTTCTTGAACTGTAATTCACTCTTCTGAAAGACAACTAATAATTTTTGAAGGATAATTTACTAATCTGAAATACAACTAGTAAATTCTGGGATACAATTTACTAATCTTACATACAACTGATGTGTTTTGAAATGCAATTTACTAATCTGAAATACAACTAATGAATTCTGTGATACAATTTAGAAATCTTACACACAACTGAAGCAGGTTTGAAATGAAATTTACTAAACTGATACACAACTAATACTTTCCGAAATATAATTTACTATTCTGAACTACAACTAATAGATTTTGAAATAGAATTTACCAATCTGAAACAAAACAGATTCTTCTTGAACTGCAAATTACTAATCTGAAAACCAAACTAATAATTTCTAAAGCATAATTTACTAATCTGAAAGACAACTAATAGATTCTGTGATACAATTTACTAATCTTACACGCAACTCATGCGTTTTTAAATGCAACTTACTAATCTAATATACAACTAACACTTTCTGAAATATAATTTACTAATCTGAAATACAACTAATAGATTTTGAAATAAGATTTACTAGTCTGAAACAAATAAGATGCTTCTTAAACTACAATTTACTAATCCGCAAGACAACTACAGCTTCCTGAAATATAATTCACTAATCTGAAATACAACTAATAGATTCTGAGGTACAATTTACTAATCTTACACAGAACTGATGCGTTTTGAAATGCAATTTATTAATCTGAAACACAACTAATAGATTCCGTGATACAACTTAGTAATCTTACACACAACGGAAGCAGGTTTGAAATAAAATTTACTGATACACAACTGATACACAACTGATACTTTCCGACATATAATTTACTATTCTGAAATACAACTAATAGATTTTGAAATAGGATTTACCATTCTTAAAGAAAATAGATTCTTCTTGAACTGCAAATTACTAATCTGAAAACCAAACTAATAATTTCTGAAGCATAATTTATTAATCTGAAATAAAACTAATAAATTCTGTGATACAATTTACTAATCTTACACCCAATTAATGAGGTTTAAAATGCAATTTACTAATCTGATACACAGCTAATACTCTCTGAAATATAATTTACTAATCTGAAATGCAACTATAAGATTTTGAAATAGGATTTTTTTTTATTTGGCTAATGGCACAACATACATAATATAAAACAGTATATACAGGTGGTATAACATGTAAAAGAAAAACAAAACATCTATGAACGTATGTAAACATAAAATTAAGTCAAATTGGGATACAAATTCCGTTTCAAGTATTACAGCTCCAGGTCTAATTGTTGGAGACACTGGATCGCTTCTGGTGTGGCTTCAAGGAAATAAGATGTACCAATCTGAAACCAAACAGATGCTTCTTGAACTGCAATTCACTCTTCTGAAAGACAACTATTAATTTTTGAAGCATAATTTACTAATCTGAAATACAACTAGTAGATTCTGAGATACAATTTACTAATCTTACATACAACTGATGTTTTGAAATGCAATTTACTAATTTGAAATACAACTAATGGATTCTGTGATACAATTTACTAATCTTACACACAACTGATGCGGTTTGAAATGCAGTTTACTAATCTGATATACAACTAATAATATAATTTACTATTCTGAAATACAACTAATAGATTTTGAAATAGGATTTACTGAAACAAAACTGATGCTTCTTGAACAGCAATTTACTAATTTGAAAGACAACTAATAATTTCTGAAATGCAAGGTACAATCTGAAATACAACTAATATCTTCTCATACAGGGTGAGTCGGGAAAATAGTACCAAACTGCGAGTGTATATACAGGATCCGGCAATGAAACGGGAAGATTTCGTAAATAATTTTATTTTTGAAAAATTATTTTTTTTATAATTATTAATACATTAATGGGAAGTAAAAGGGTAGCCATTTGATTTACAATGTTTAAAAAAATATTTTTTGAATACCACATCTGCCAAATGTCCTCCGTTGACATTAAATTTATGCATTTTTGGAGTCGAGCCTGAAAGTTTTGCATCACTCTTCGCAGCATATCAACAGGTATTGCTGCAATCTCGTCACGAATTCGTTGTTTGAGGGCCGGGATTATCCAATTATAAATCTTTAAGGTCTTCACATACAAGAATTTGAATTTTAGTATTAAGTCTTGGTATGTGAAATTTTTAAAAATATTTAAAAAAACTGAAATATAAATTTTTAGCTGAAGTTAAAAAAATAGGTGTTTTCGGGCCTTGAAATTGTTCAGTTAGGCAAAAAAGTTTCATTAAAATCTTACTTAATTTCCGAAAAATAACACTTTTTGGATATTGATAATTTCGAAAAACTCCATTTTCTAAATAAGTAAAAATTACTCTGTATATATGATAGGGGCTAAATAGGTTTTTAGACCGACTTTTTGGGGGTCACTGTATATCTCAGTCGCACACAATAATTTTATTAATAAATTTAATGAAATAGTAAATCTCAAAAAGTTCATACATTACAAATTATTGCTAAATATAACCAAATATGGAAAATCCAGAATGTATGCTCAAAAACCTATAAATATGCAAAATGAAACTTGGCTTAAACGATTTATTCTCATATAATTAGTATACATATGCAAAAAGTGTCGCCGGCATATCAATTATACAAAATATGCATTTGCCATATAATATCAGCTCTAGTGATAAGGTGCTTCTAATTTTCTAATATCTTCTCATGGGTGCTGTTCTCAGACCAGCTAGAAAATATCTAGAGGTGCATAGAGATACCTTATAAAATTTATTGTAAAATTCGAAAAAGAAAATTTTAAATGGTATAATTTTCAAGCATAAACATAAACTTAAACTTTCAAGACGCTGAAATTTCAAAGCAAATGTAAAATCGGATAACACCTTTTAGTTTTTTTGGTCTAAGATTTATGTGTAGCATATATATAATACACATATATTGCTAGTAGGGCCTGGAAACGTCAGAAAACATTACGGCGCCGACATAGTCTCGCTTAGAGTATAACGCGTCTCGTGCGCATGCGTGAGAATTCGAACTCCGCCTTTAGAAGCGAATTTTAAACTTGCCCACTTCCCCATTGGCCGGACGACGCCGCCGCGCTTGCACACAGCTCATCATTATACATTGAAGAGTTGGTTGTCTGTCTCACTTCCTTGGTCAGTTTCCCACTCATAGCCGCTAGCAATATAGTAAGTATTAGATATATAATGTGTAGTGTACACTTCTGAAACACAACTAATGCGAATACAATTTATTTAACTGAAATACAACTGATACTTTTTGAAATATGTTTTACTAATTTGAAATTCAATTTCTACTTTCTAAAATTAAATAGATCTGTTCTGAAGTGCAGTTGGCAAGTGCGTGCTATTTATATATACTGGTTCTTGGCCTATTGTTCTGCAGTTCAGTGGTGTTTTGATTCTTGTGTAGTGGTATTATGATATTATTTATGTTTTCTCTACTATTTATTCCATATTGTGCGTGCGGGTAGATCTTCAGTAATCAGTTCATAACACTATTACATCCGTACCTTAGTGGTTCCGATGTGATGTCAACCATTCCTGTGATTTTGATTTGTTGAATAGTGTTACACTTGCTTTGAATTTGATGTTTTCTTTATATTGGTATTCTTAGTTGGTCTAGACTGTTTATGTCTTTGTTTCTATGTAATTGTTCTTGTTTTCATTTCTTATGAATCTGATCCGCTATCCCTTTTGTATCTTATTCTTTTTAATGGTATTCAAAACTTCTTTACACCGCGTGTGAAAGATTTTTCGATAGTTTTGTCGAAGTCTTACCATGATTTTCTCATTGCTTCTTAAAATTCTGTAGCCTTACTTCTTCTTTGACTGTGTCGTGTTCTATGACTTTATCCTGTTCTTTCCTCAATTCCTTCTTTGCGATCCACAGACCATTCTAGTTGCTTCCAGTATCGTTACTTGAGCTTATCACAACTTTTGTTTATATACTCTGTTTTTTTCCTTCGAAAACAAAATTTACAATTAAATTGCGTCGACGATTTATGCCTTGTATTAAACCTCAAATATGACGCACGATGCTTTCCGACGTAAGTAACATCGTGATGCGAAATTGGTTTTCATAGCTGCTCCATATCAAATAGAATTTGGAAGTATTTTTTGCAAACATTGTATGCAAAACCACGGAAGAGAAATTTGTAGAATCTTTACGTAGGAGCTACTTGGCTTTCCAGCAGTAAATACTAACTCCAACTTGAGAATTCAAGCTAGGGTTTGCCTGAAATGGAAATTCAAATAGTCAAATTTGTGAAATACGCACGGAGTCAGCAAGATCATTAAATACTGGGTGAAACAGTGGAATTTTCTCGTTGCCAAATTAGAAGGTATAGGTCTTACTTTATTGCAAGATCGTCTAATTAACAACCGCAGCAATTATGTGTAGTGTTTAGCATCGGTGGGTGTCGCAAGCCGAGGTCCCAGCCTGATGAAAATTCAGCTGGCGGAACAAATCTGCAGATTGCGCAGTCGGAGATTTATTGGTTCGGCTCAACACAGGGCAATGATATGCGCAAATGGAGAAATTTATGACTGGAAAACTTTTTGTATTTTCGTGGATCTTGGCAATTTGACTTAAAGGTTGCTGAATTTTATGAATTTATGCTGCAGGTGATGCACTGACTTCGATTACAAAAAAATGACATTTTCTATTTGAAATGGGAATTATACGTTATACCGCGAAATACTAAATAAATAGCGATAGAAACTAAGAAAACATTTGAATTTTTAGGTTTTTGAGGAATAAAATACGAAGAGAACGAAAGGGCCAGTATTACTACAGTCGTGATACGTAAGGTGTTGAACTTAATGTTGGTTTTGCTTTTACTAGTAGCTTCAGAAAAATAAATAAATAATTAGCCATTACGTTTGTTCCAACAACAAGTTTTACATCCCTCGGCGCTGCGCTTCGTAATATAGCTGCCGCAGCAGACCAAAAATACCTTGTGATAAGACTAATATAAACATTTTAAAGAGGAAGGATTGTTCGAGGTGGACTAGAAGAGGACTCAAAGAAATATATTTTGCGTGGGCCTTAGCCTCCTTTAGTTTTGACCTTTTGTAGTCTTCGGTTCCAGCTTTGTCTATTCCTTGCTGTTGAGGGACAATTTGTTAAAATATACTATAGTGACTCTGCTATTGCTATAGCGATTCATTATATCGATTCAGCTGAATACTGCTTACAAATGCACTTGTACAACCTGTGCGCTTCCAAAAGCTGTGTAAAAATCACGTAAACAGGAAAGGAAGTTGTGAAGATGCATAAACAGATTTATTTTTAGCTCAGGCGAGACATAGTTACTTAATCGGAGGTCATCATGCCGGCGGTTTATCCTCCGGACTTCCGTATATGCAGTGACATAACAGCCATTAAGTTAAGAGACGCGTTGGGTAACGTCTTCAAGTGCTCGTCGAGCTTACAGTTTTAGTGTAAGTGTAATTCATCATCCACAAACCGCAAAATTGGTTGCTTAAGTAGAGTAGGGCAGTGGTTTTACTTTCATAGCTAGTGACAGTCGATCTTTTTCAGTTCACAATAAAAGAATTAATGGCTTTAGGCGAGAAGACTTGGTTGTGGGAATACCGGCGACCACCTGTTTTTTGGGTAATTTTTGGTGTTTTGTCGCTTAAGTCTTAAATCCGGTTGAGCACCGGATTGAGGGCCTCTTCCAAATGAGATTCTGTGGAAATTTTGGCGTTGCTTTTCTATTAGATGTTTTTCCTAGAAATAGCTTCTGGCTGTTATTCATATTTTATATTCAAAAGCTAATATTTAGTAGTTATTAATGACTAAAGGCAAAACAAGTTAAAAATATATATCCTGGAAATTGATAAATATTTGTGTTAATACTATGGATTTTTCAGTGTTAGAATTATATACTGAACGCTTTGAAGATTAGATATGGTTCTCCTATAAGAACTGGACTAAACAAGTGAAGTAGGTAGTTGTGATGTACTTATTGGCCAATCTGTCTGCACTTGGGATATTAAAGAGATCTAATTTTTATTGAATTTTATAATTACTTGGGAATTTGTTTTTAGCATAAATTAAATATGCAGATAATAATTGCACTCTTATTAATTAAAGTAATTGCCAATAAATGCAAACCCACCTGTCAGAGGAATATTTTGGTATAAAAAAGGACTCAACCGACTACACTTGCACAAAAATCGTAAGTGTTGCATGGTTTGAAGTGGTAACCAAAATAATGCATTTCGCAAAAAGGAAAGTGGAAGTAGCAAAATGAATAAAATGTATAGATCTAACACTGTGATTACTAAAAACATTATTTTAAAAGTAAAGTAGCATTGCTTAGCTTTCATAAAACAACATGTTAAATTTAGTAAGAGTTTATGCATGCTTAATAGCAGCATTATGCTTTCATGGTGAATTTTAAGAATGCGTAAGTGCGCATTTATTATGTACTCTTGGAAAGTCTTCAAATTTCTGCTTCACATTGTTGATACGATCACATAAGTACTTTCTCGCTTGCAAATTAGGCATTTCCAAAATGCTTCTTGTTTATATTAGGCAGGTTAGGTCAACATTGTTTGCACTGCTATTAGGGCACGTTAATGTAAAGTGCTATTGCAAAAATTGTTTTAGACGCCTTTTGCAGGAGATTATTGTGATAAACTAATTGTACTCTTTTGCAAAATAAATGTATTGCCAGTATGTACAGCACGCTGCTATAACTATAATCTATAACTATCAAGGACGGCAGTTTTCTTACATTGCAATTGTATGCAGAACTGGTTTTATAAGTTTTCAAATAAAATAGCAACAGTAGGAGCCGAATATGCAGATTTTTTCTTCTTCTTCTCTTCCTCTCATTTTATATTAGGCTTGCACCAGTTTTTGTTCAGGCTTCTTTACTCTACTTCCGACGATGAGATAAGCCAGCTATCCCTCCATCGTTTGAGGGGGTCTCCCTGGTTTTCTTTTTCCAGGTGGATTTGACTGGTCAACGATCTTAATTATTCTGTTGTCTTCTGCTCGTTGGACGTGATTCAGCTATTCTCTATTTCGTGTCTTTACACACTTAATTTTATCGCATGTTTCACACTAATTTCGAATATCTGCATTTCTTATCCTGTCTTGGCGCTTTTTGCCTGCGATAGCGCTGAGTGTGTTGTATCGGACCGTGTTTCTGCACCATGGGATATAATTGGACGAACTACAGTTTTGTAGATCTTAGTCTTACTTTCAATGGTCGTATATTTGTTGCATCAGACTACGTCACGTAAATAACCAGACACCCTGGCTCTTTTCCAAACTTGTCTTATTTCTAATTTTTATCGCTTGTCAGATGTATTCCTAAGTAGTTAACTCGCATAACTTGTTCCATTATGTTTCCTTCAATCTCTAACTTGCAACGTGTTGGTTCCCTTGAGACTGTCATCACTTTTGTTTTAGATGTTGATACCTTCATGTTGTATGGTTTGGCAGTGGTTACAAAAATAATAAAGAAGTTTTTGTAAATCGTTTTCTGTTCGTCCTATACGAACTGCGTCATCAGCGTAGTAATTATGCTCACCTTTTGATTGCCCATTTGGTATTCTGGTGTCCTCTAACGTATACTATCTTGTCCATTATTGTGTTAAACAAAGCGGGACTTAAACGATCCACCTTGTCGTACTCCAGTGCTGCATTCTATTTCTTCCATATATGCAGAACTGTCGGATTGAATAATATAAAAAGTGCACGAAAGCGGGCCAAGTTCAATGTTACAATTTTCAACAGCTTCAACGCACTGGTGGGTTTTCCAGGCAAAAGCAGCTTCTTTGAAGGCAATTATTGTCAGTTTTAATTGGCGGTTCTCACTGACTGGTTTTGCTAAATGCCACGCCAAATTTTTGCCATTAATAACTTTATGGTTGTGGACACAGCCAGAATAAAACGCATCGTAAATAGCTTTAATTAGAAACGAGTTTGTTGCAAATCAACACACCTGCGATATGTATTTTGATTATTTATGATACCTAGTTTTCACTATGTACATGTAAAATTTGGTCTACTTTCTTCTTTATGTCGGGGGTGGTAGTGATCCTACATAGCAGGAATAGAGTGAAAATTTGTAGTTGGGTGTAAATTGTTAATGCCACTTTACGTAAAATTTTAGTTATGGGATTGTGGACCTGTAATAGTATCAAATCAAGTCCATAAAGCTGTATTTCATTTTGTGTTGAAATAAAAAAATCTGGTGTGCTACACTCACACAACTACCTGTTACAGTGATCTTATAATTAGTCAAAAATGTCATTTTTAATTATTAAAAATTTGTCAAGAATTTTCAAAAATTACAAATTCTACAAAAACGGTACAAAATAGAGCGTTAGTTGAAGAGACAAATTTTCTCTAGAATTTTAAGGTGAATTCAAAAATGTAATAATATACCGGGTGTTTTATTAAAATAGGAGTTAATAAAAAAAATAGAAAAAAAAAGAAACCCACTTTAGAAGTATTCAACTGGAAAATCACCTATCTCACATCAATACACATTAAAAATGTAATAAAAATGTAAAGTTTAAAAAAATCGTTAGAGCCGTTTTTGAAAAAATCGAAAAAAACTGAAAAATCACAAGAGTAAACACCTACTTCCGGTTATGCGATTTTCTTCAAAAGCTTGCTGTCTCGTCTACATAGTACACAAGACTTATATGTGAAATTTCAACGCCATACCTCTTTCCGTTTTTGAGATATTCTGTTCACAGACAGACAGACCAATGAAAAAAATATGTTTTTTGGGTTCAGGGGACTCTAAAACGTGAAGATCTGTTGAAAACTCAATTTCGAATTTTTGGGGTGAATCCAATACTTCCTTTATTGTAAAAGGAAGTAAAAAAGAGTTCCACGGACTACTTTCACTCGTTAATAAACCACCTCGAACTCCTTTTCATTCCCATCACGATTCATGGTTCTGAAGTCACTGTATTTTTAGATTCATCATGGAAAATTGATTAGCGTCTACAGAATTAGATCGACGAATAAATCTTCGACTTTCAAAGAAAATTAAAACCGAGAGTGACCAAACCTGCACGATTAAGGATACGCACCATTTACTCATGTATATGAATATAGTACAACGAACTGTTGTTTATTCCAAGATTGAAATTTCTCTTTTAATATCGTTGATCTGCAACTGATCTGCATACTTCTTCAGCGCTCGCTCATAGAAATTGCCCAGCCCAGTTTGTAATTTTTTTAAATTAAAGCTACCATTCTTTAATTGAAATAATTGCAAACATCTGCATTTATCAACAACAGGTTTTAAAGGTGTGTGAAGGTGCTGCTCATACTTTATATTTGTATTTACGCATGTAGATAAGATTTAGAACTGATCTCATTAAACTCTTATTTATGAAGGCTCCTTTTTGCTGGTTAGAGGTTCACTATAAATGGTAACTGTACAGAACTACGCCTGTAGTATAATTAATTCCTTTGCTTTAAATAACAGTCAGGCATGTAACTGAAAATTTTCTCTAACAAAGGCACGCCAGGGTCCACTTAAAATTGTACAGTACCAGAGAATAACCCCGATATATATTTTTGTAAATTTAATAACAGTAATAGTAATAACAATAATGCTACTTGTAGATATTTATGAATGTATCGCGTGATTCTATTAATCATTTACATCGGTAATGAATTTGCAGTTGATTTTATCCAGAATATATAGCGTTCTATTCAGACAGGTCTCACTTCGATAAAAGAATTCTGGTTTGATTAGTAGAACGTTATTAAGATGTGCTTTAGCAAGCGCAAAGTGGGGTAGATCATGATCCAGCTGCAGCCTTAGACGCGTTGATAACAAATAACATTTCAAGGCATCAAGAACCTAATTAAAAGTGAAGCATTACATAGGCGGCAGATGCTACTGATAGCGGGCATAAACCAACCAATCATCCAAACAAAAACTACTTACTGTTATAGAGCTTCTCTCACATAATTCTCTTCTAAAAAAATCTGTAAATGGCTCTACCCAGAACTTCCCTCGTCAACATTGTGTCACTAAATAATTTTAAAAATCAAATTAAGTAGGAGTACAAATATCTTCACGTTTCTAATAAATTAAATACATTTTCAAATTACAAAAAAATATATTCCGCTGGGGTTTGAATCCGCCGCATCTGCAGCTCTGCAGAATGCTCGATCCTAACCGAATCTCCGCAGAAGATATAAGTACGGCGACATTATCCTTTATCGGTTGAGTCTTATTTTCGGCAAATGTAAAGCCTGACCTATGCAAAAGTTATTACTTCTTTCTATTTCAAAATTAACCCAAAAATAAACAAAATTTTATTTTTAAGGTGCTCACCCTGTATAATTTGTATGAAATTGTACCGGTTTCATGAGAGGTAGATATGTAATATGTATGCAGAATATCGTCTTCCTCCGACAAATAGTTTTTGAGCTATACTGCCAACAGACAGACAGACAGACGGACGGACGGGCGGACGGACGGACGGACGGACGGACGGACGGACAGACTGACAGACAGACAGACAGACTGATGGAATTAAGAAAACCTCTTTTTCGTCATCTAGGGACCTTGAAACGTGAAGATCTGAAAAAATCTCGGAAGGTGATTTTTTCGTAAAAAACGAGAAGGTATAAATCAATAAGTATTTACTTCCAAATACTAACAGATCCTAATGCAGTAATCCAGGAAACTAATAGAAGCAAACCTGGGCGATTCTTCGAGATAATTCCGTTTCCAAGCGGAGACTCACCAACAATGTGAAAAACTGGGAACCGAAATATTTCTACCCTGAAATTGCATTCCGCAAAAAATCTCCACAGTACCAATTTCGAATTTTTCAAAATTCTCCAAAAATTATCAGAATAAGCGATATAGACAACCAGGTCCACCAAAGACGCTTAAATGGAAGAAAACAATTTAAAACCGTTGGAAATGTTTTAGTTATTACACAAAAGTATCAGTAGCGAATCACGTCTAATGTCAAAAGCTGCAATATTTTTAGTCCTACTCGCATTCCCCAGTCCATAGAAAAATATTAACGAGTTTTAAGAAAGTACAAGATATTGAGTGGATGACTGAGAATGTATTACGACCATCGAAAAGCATATAGATTTTTCCAATTTGCCCTGTTTTGTCACAAGGAATCTATATTAAAAACAAATAAATAATTTTTAAAACTTGTGGCTCGTTTGCATCCACTAAACAATTTAAAAAATATTGTTTGTTACCTAACCACAATCTTTTAAAAATTTTCATGTTTTTTCTGTAATTATATTAATGTACAATTATATGAAAGCATAGATTCAATAGTATTGTTGTTAACAGCTTCTGTGCCTCCATCTTGCACATTTTCGTATTCACTGAACCAAGAGATACTAAAAATACTAGACATTTACTGTTTCTTTTAAATGCCCAATTTGTTATTCATATAAAATACTAGCTATTATCAACAGTAGACAATCGTATAATTCATAAAACTGCAGATCTAATCTATCAAACAGAAAGTATTCGTTAACATATGTCAGCCAAATTAGCTTTCACATTAAATACCATAAAATTTTGTCGTTGTGAGAATGACACGGTAGTTTTGGTTATTGGAGTTACTGCACAGAGCTGACCTAAAATTAGCTTCCTTCCTTTTTTTTGGGGAGAATAGCCTTTGTTTCTATTATATTTATGTAAATCATCGATAGGAACTCTTCGATTTAGAAAGATTTCTGGAAGTTGCTCGTTTACCTTAAATTTCTAAGGGTTAAGGATTTTGCTGTCGAATTTGTGCTTGGGCTAATAGTTCATTAGTTTATACTTTCTAGACATTCTATTTATATTATGCCTTACATAATAGGCTTAATTAACGTGTCACTCGATACATAAACTATCCCTAAACCTTGAAGAGCTTTATTTAAACAACGCCCAAAGCATGTACTAAACAGCTGCATCTGGTCCCCCAATTTGACATTTCGGTTTTATTTATAGCTATAAAAGTATTAACTTCTCATAAAAAAGGCTGTCAAAACATTAGCATCAAGAAAAGGCCGAAATATTCGGGTCATTGCATTAACAAAAAACGCCAATTCAAAGAGGTGATTAAATAAGCATTTAGTCGTTTAGCTACGGCAAAATTCCAGAATAACGTAAAATTTACACAAGCCACGGCCTTTCTACATTTATGCAGTAAAACTCGTTGGAGAAAAACGAACAAATATAAAAAAAATAAATGCGCCTTAAGTAACTCGAAATAAATCTCAAGATAGCTAGCTACCTGCTGGCAGTTTTTGCATTGAACTGAAGAAAATAAAAAGAGTTAAAATTTAAATTCGAAACTAGCAGTTAATTCGAATAAAACCTGGCGCAAAGCTGTCGCTCGTGACAACAACCATTTGTAGCAGTGTAATTACGCTTTTTAGCTGCTTAATTGCTAATGATACACTCGCACGCACTAATGGAATCGCCGACAGATAAAGCGATTCTCAGAGCATTGTTCGGGAAATAAGCGGTTCACGCAGAATTCCTGTTCGGCGCAACCGCAATAAATCGGTAATAATAGGGAAAGTATGGAAATATTGTGAGAAGTACAATATTCTCACCCACTGTCTCCCAGGAATTGACATCGAGTCTTATTTACATGAAAATTTAAGACTGAAAGATTGCCTCTCGTTTGGTCGATTTGTTAACTTTGAATGTGAGAACTAAATAGTCTAAAGTATTCGTCCTTCCAGCGATAAATCTCAAATAATTAATGTTAAATGAATTTGTTGAAATTCAATCCATAAACACGGTTTCTGGCTTTCTGTCTGCTTTTTCCGTAGTGTTCTGTTGCGCCTTCTTACTTAGCCTTTCTTTCTATCTCTTCTATATTCGCTCTGTATTACTATTGGGAAAAGAGATGGTCAGGTATACTCTCTCCTTCCTCTGTACTGCAGGACATTTTGTGAGAGAATGATATTATTCTTCATCTACGAGAACCGCTCCCATTCTCCTCTATACAACTCCCAGATTTTAAATTAGGTAATTTTTTTTCTGTTGGAAAGATTAATGACACAACGGTATATGTTTTGTTTTTCTGAGTAGAAACTAATTTTGGTGTGGTAAAAAATGTTAAAATAGATATGATATGGCCCTGCAGGCCAGAAGACATATCTATAAATACTTTTTTTCTACAGCCGTCAAAAAAACGTGACATTTATGCATCGCTATAGATACGCGAAGTTTAACTTTTTTTAACACGTGAAAAAATAATATTTCTTCACGGCTAGCAGTTAAAAACGGTTTTGGAACACCATTTTCTTAGTTAAAACACATATAAAACGTTACGTACATAATAATATTACTCTACTTATTTGTTATGTACGTATGATTTTGTTGCAGAGAATCTTTTATTCTTTTTTTGACGGCTGTAGAAAAAACATTGTTTGTATTTCGTGGCAAAATTCGTGTTTTTATGGCGCGTTTGAATGACTTTTTTGCCTCGACCTAACGGTCTCGGCGAAAATTGACATTCTCACGCTCCATAAAAAACACTCATTTCACGCACTTAATACAAAAATTACTATTATATAGTTCTTGTCGATGTTTGGAAGACGCAGAACGTTTTCCAATATCCACATGAAAATTGAAAATATAACCATTCCTCGTCCAAATGTTAAAACCCCCTTTCAGGGGCTGGTATTGTTTGAAGGCGACCCCTACCTTATAAATACTTCACCATAATGTCGTTTAATATTGGCTTCTTTGTAAAACAATAGAGCTTTTAAAAGTGTTGCTTCACTTTTTCAATAACACGCCGAATTTGAGATAGTTTATTCAAAGCAAGTTCTTCTTTTTTATATAAGAATTAAATACAATATGTATCTATTAGTTTCCTTATTGATGGATCAGTAGTCTTTGTGGCTTGGAACATCTTACATCCTCGCAAGAATATCAGTGACCACAAAGTTATTGATTTCGTCTTTGTTGGTAGGTTGAAATGATTTTCTGTAACATACAGATTTGTCCTTGCAGAATAATGGCATCTACTATTGATTTGTCAACATACGCTCAAAAAAAATCAAAGAGCGCCTCTTGTCCTTGTTAGTGTTTACAGGACGCATGGCTTCGGTGAAATATCCTTTTCCGCCAACTAACCAAACCGATAAGTGCAATAGTATTATCATCACTATCATCATCATTTTCATCATTGCTGAATTTAGAGTCGTCATTTGAAATTAACATATTTTCCCTATCTTCAATAGTTTCTCAATTAGCTTCCGATTCCCGACTCTCCATTACTAGGAATAGTATCAAGTAAATCATAGGCCGACTCAGACGTTGTTGATGTCACCATATAAAAGTGGTTTGTCATTTTGGCAAGAACTTACAACAAAAATCACGCATAGATCTTATAAAACGGTTGTACAAATTTGAAACCATAATCAATACACATTATTTATTATACTAAAGAAACTCTATTGTTCTGTTTTTACAATCTGAAACGGATTCTCTGCATTTATCGATTTTACTATATCAAAAGAACTTTCCCGAACTATGGCTTTCATCAGGCGTTTATCACCGCTGAATGCTCTAATACGCAATAGCAATAGAATAAATTAATCATAATCTTACAACACTTCATTGTAAGCCGAATAGCGAGCTGTGAATACCTAAAACAGTATCGTAACCAACAGGATTCAACTAAGCCGGCTAAGATACTACGGAGGAGGGAGTGAGTTAACATTAAAATTTGATTGTTCTTGATTATTAAACAACTCGCAAATCTAAGTTCGAAGATTTTTTGGTGCTATGGTAATCGCAACTTACAATGAAGAGGTTACATAAAAATACACTTATTAAACGCAGGGTTTTTGATAAGCTATAACCGGTTATAAAAAGTAAAAAGACATGCATACGGCGCAATTACAGTGATATTTATTTTCAATGTCTACATGCAGAGAAGTAGTATAAGAGGGTACCTAGTAGTATTAAAATAAAATATTGTATCTAGAGTATTTAAAGAAGAGGTACTTACCTAATTGAGTAAAAACCAATAGTAACTCAGTGGAGTGTACACGTTGCATTCACAGCATAACGTATGTAATTTATAATTTGAAAAATAGTTTAACGCACCAATAAACAAAGCACAACATATGTAGGAAATGCGCATATAAATCACTAATGTATTACTACATAAATGGTAAAACTGGAATAATCAGGAAAATCCAGATCGTCAATCCATACACTTATTACCTTATTAGCGCCGATGTCTTTCTGAATTACTACAAAAATATGTAATATTACAGTATAAGGTTGCAGCTTATCTGTTAAATTCAGCGTCGATCAACGAAACTAATGCGGCTTCAACTTCATAGCTGCTAGATAGAACGGTACCCACATAGACAAATTGTGCAGACTTCGAAAGTGAAGTAAAGCTGAGCCGTAATCGCCACCAATTACATAAACTGAAAATTCCAGCTAATCAAGTTTATAATGACATTCAAAATTCATCCAAAAGGAAAAAAAGCTTTCATACTAAAATCCGAAAATATCGAAAATTTTAGAAAGGGCATAAAACACCATTGGCGTAAAGATGCTCAGTGCTTTTGGCGAAACTTACTTCTGGTGTAAAACGGCTTAACGACCGTTATTCAGTCCCAATTATCGTAATAAAAAGGTACTAACTTATAGGAATGATTTACAATGAAATGCATAGGAACAAATTGTCAGCTGGTGTTCTGCTGCAGATCCTACCATAAAAATGTATAGATCCAATAAATCCACCATATGACGTCTTTCCGGATTTTATTTGACTAAGAATTAGAGAAAGATGGCAAAGCTGTAGCAACATTCAAATATCAAATTCCGTGAAAAAGACGAGCCTCTGAGGATGTCAAAATGTTTGTTTTTACCAACTCCCCCAGGTGTTGTTTAATTGAAAGACAAAAAGAAAGTAATAAGCTGTTTACTACTACAGTGGGACAAAGTGTTACTAGAAAATCGGACTATAGAAGGAAGTTCCTAAGCGACCGCGCTAACAATCACTGTCGCAATACGATACATTCGCGAAATAAAGCAGGCAATACACCAAAACCTAACAGAACGGTTATGATCAGCTAATAATATAATTAGAGTTATCACGATCATATTCAAGCACTGCATTGGCGAGAATGATTTGTCAAGCGGTACGACGCTTGAGGGATGGGAGTCACTGCTTCTTACGATTAGAAGGCCCTGTCAACACCAATAAACATCACATAACGCGAGACGAGAATATTCTCGAGTTCAACTGAAACGTGCATCTGTAATTCTGAACGTAAACTCACCAGCGAAAACCACCTACACTCTACAGCCTTTAAAGGTAGCGTTTAGGGAAACTAGGGTGAGGGAGTGCATTAGGGTCAACGTTCATAAATAAGTGACAAATAGAGGCTAACGTCAAAATGACCGTAACAGTTTTCGATTTTTAACGTGTGCAAATCATAAAAAAATATGTCTACTTACTTAGGAACACAACTTAAGCACCTTGAAAAAGCTCACGGATTCAGAAAGTAACATAAATACCGTCATATTCATACTGTACTCATTTTGCCGCAGTTACCCTTCAACATGACAACAGGTTTATTAAAACCGTCATCACACAGGAGCTTCGCCCGAATTAGCAATCACATAGTGGTATGGCACTATCTTTAACTTTAATATTAACAGTGAACCTTTTTAACTGTCCTTCCTTCCATTAATATAATTCTAGTGTATTGGTATTAATGGCATCCATAAGTTTTTTTCGAGCACATTTCCGCAAAAGTTTTGTTTTCTAGCTGCCTTAGGTTAGAACTAACGTCTTCCATCTAAGCCGATTCTGTCCTTTCCTTTCCAAATAGCTGTTGCCGTTTTCGGCTTGGTCTTTTCTATGAGTTTTTAGTTTTTCAAAGCTAATTTTTAGTAATCCATGTTTAGGAATATGTCCTTTAATTAATATCTCTATTCTTTTTTGGACTTTTTGTAGCAGCCTTTTCTGCAGTGTGTCCTTTTTAATACTTGCATATTTTTGGTTTTATTAATGAAACTTATTCTCATCATCTGTATGTACGTAGTACCATGCCTCAAATACTTCTAGTCTTGCCTTTTCGGCAGTTCAGATCAACCACGCTTCTCATACATGTAGAACCATGCTCTGCTTGAAGCTTTTATCTCTGGTTATAATGCATCCTAGACAAGAAAATTCTTCTTCTTCTTCTAACGTTTGCATATATAGATTTCATATAGATAACTTTAATTAGCATCCTGTCAGATTTTTAACTTTTTACAAATTATCTCGTCCTATAATCCTAGGGCCTTTTTTCTGGTTTCATTGCATTTTGGTTGGTTTCTTAGTGTTCTACTCTCTTGTAAATGTAATCTTATTCATTTATACCTTTTTCTGTTTTCTACTTTGTTATTGCCTTTCCTCGTTTTACAGCTCAGCCTAAATATAAAAAATTTTTGTTTTTTCTTAAATCAAAGGGATATATAATATCTATATATAAATGCTATTAATTATATATCAATTACTTGTAAAAGTCGTGTGATTTCTCTATTCTTCTACTAATTGTTACTTATCTCTAACTGATTTTACAACTACGTATTTTTGTTGCATAAGTCCAATTTTTAATCTGTGCACTTACAACCCTTCTCCAATTTTTGCTACATTTGCAAAACCTTTCACTTCTTTGCGGTGGGTCAAAGCAAGCGATCGAAATTATGCTCACGCGCGGTTTGAAAGAGGCCTCTCAAGCCACTCATTCATTTTGGATGTACAAACTATCGCGAATTTTGAAAGTCGCGTACGCATTACTTCTGTTGCAATTTTTGCGCGACCATGTAGCCATTAATCTGCACTACAAACCGACAGAAAGTACAGCATTGAATACATGCAAGCTGACCGTCCTCTTTTGCCCAAATAGGCAGTAGATTAACCATGTTAGCCAAACCTGGAACGCGATGAACAGCTTCCTGGTGAAAAACTGTCAGTTTGAGGCATCTGCGTGTCAGTTTGCTCCATATAGTCCGGGACTGCATATGTTTGCAAGATTTATCGTGCTTGCACTGTTTCCGTGCATGCACGCCTTCGTCCTTTCACCTGTATGTTGTGGTGGCGGAGGAATTTTCTTAATGGGACTTGCAAGGTGGTGCTTTTTGGAATCGCTTGACTTCACGTAAGCACCTGGAAAAACAGTTGTATATCAAATAGCTACTGGTCTGTCAGCAAATTCCTAAAGCTTGACATTTCATAAATGGAGCTGTGGTATTGACGGTTAATGGTGAGTCTCCATTCTTCTTGTTGAATTTTTCAGTTAAAAATATAAAACAGCCGAGTTCTTAAATAGCTGATTTGCAAAATGGTGATTTTTTTAAATCGCTAGTCTTGACGCAGCACCTAAAATAAACAGTGTTGTACCAAACGTTCTGTCATAAGCAAGAAAAAATATTTTTTTAATTTTTTTAGGGAGAGGAGTGATAGTAGCTGAAACTAAATCGCTTGAAAATGATATACAGATCTAAACGCAATTTTATATATAAAACTTTTTAATTTCGATTGTCAATATATAAATAGACGCTTATTTTGATTGTGGGCATAGCATTTTATTTGCCTTAATTTAAACTGATATTACTCATTTCTGTAACTTAATTAACAGGTGTTCTAATTGAATATTTTTATTCCTGTATGGTTTAGGTGTTAATCGTTTAGTTTATTACTTAGTGACTTAATTGGATCTTGCTAATTTAACTTGAATGGATATTAAAAAAGCCTGAATAGAATATGCATTCATAAACTTCTTCTAATAAGTAACGTAATTATTAAACTGCTTTGCCTACTGTCATTGACCTGATATTACTATTTACAGGTTTTGACTGAAGAGGACTTGTGTAATATTAAGCAATGCAACCAACATAATAGAATCCCGTTTTCTACAAAAGCTGAAAAGCTTGCACTGATTAAAATTGTCCATATGCACCAGCAAAGAGGCCGTTCTAGCTACTAAGATAATGATCTCAGCCAAGTAACTTTCAAAATGTCTAAATTAATTTAATACTTAGTTTTCTTAACACATACATTAAGTCTTAAAATATTGAAGTCGTTTTTGTGATATAAATTCAACTGGTAGAAAGGGAAAATCCCATCGATTTAGAATCTTTAAAAAAATTGAGTCAAGGCCATGACGAGTTATTCGTATCCAGCTTGTTCCTTTCAAGCAAGATAAACTTTTTACAAATCAAAGAGTAATGCGTACGACTTGTAAATATAAGTAAAACGCTAACTTAAAAAAGAACGAGCCACTAGAATGTTAACGATGCATTCGGAGTAGTCGCATATGAGCTAATTAAGAGCTTCGCCCCAGCAATCTCTCGAACTGGAGCACTTTTTTGGACTATTTTCCGAAGGCGTAACCTCGATACTCGCAAGTGAAACTGGAAAAAAATGGGTTTTCTCGGTGAAAGAGAGATCCACTGGCCAATGAACTGGAGCAAGATATTGTTTACGTACAGCAGCATTGTGCGTATCGAAATAAATGGAAAACCACAGCTTAATGGGTTGGTAGTTGTAAATGGATGATTTTTGAAAGCCTGACAACTATTTTAATTTGGATCTGTATTATTTGAACTCAGGCTGCTTTGTGTTATCGAATTAAGCCAAAGTATTATAATTTATAAAACAAGTTAAATTTGTGGAACTTTCTCTATCAACTTAAAAATATATGTAATGACTTCCCAAAGTATATCGATTTTAATTTTATTTTAAGTATAATCTGCTCTAGCAATGCTTTAAAGATGTAATTTAATTATTATTACTTAATGGATTTACGCAATTATAAAATTTTACGGAGAGCTTTGTATTATCTTCAGCAAATTAGAAGCGATTAAGACTGCATCCATGACTGGAGATCACTGCGTTTAAGACCACTCAGGAAGCTTGATTATAAATGTCATAACTCGGCAATGATGGTTAGTCTTTCTAATTGCTTCGATTCAAAAGAAACCCATCCCAATTAATGATGGGTTTTTGTACCTGTATGCAAAGAGTTGCTCGATTTTATTATTTCAAAGCCGAGCAGTGTTAGAATTATGATTTGCCTAATGTACTAAAATTTTACTGTAAGCTTCTGCAGAACTTATTGTAGACAGCAGTAAACTCTCGAACAAAAATTCTACAAACGTACAAAAATGATCCTGTAAACCTGATTAGAATTTGCTACAAAATATCTATAAACTTGCTACGAATTTTTTTCTAATTTTTTTGAAAATATACTGCTAATTCGCTCAAAATTTGTTGCAGATTTGATCATACTTACCCAAGATTCTAAAAAAATTTACTAAAAAAAATGCCGTAAATTTTATTGAAATCTCCTCAAAGTTCTTGTAAACTTGCAGCGATATTTTTTGCAAAATTTTTATAAACTTGACAAGAAATTTTCTAATTCATTTTCTTATATGGGTATTTCGCCACTCTGCAAATTAAAATATTAAATAACGAAAATATTAACAACGAACGTTTCGAGGGACAATCTGCCCTCGTTATCAACGAATAACAATTAAAACTAACAAGAACTTATCTTTTTTTCACTGGAAGAAAAAACGACCAACCTCCAATGAATTTTCTGACATTGACGTTTGTTGATATCTGTACCTACTTGATCTCATCTTTAAGATATCAACAAACGTCAATGTCAGAAAATTCATTGGAGGTTGGTCGTTTTTTCTTCCAGTGAAAAAAAGATAAGTTCTTGTTAGTTTTAATTGTTATTCGTTGATAACGAGGGCAGATTGTCCCTCGAAACGTTCGTTGTTAATATTTTCGTTATTTAATATTTTAATTTGCAGAGTGGCGAAATACCCATATAAGAAAATGAATTATGAATTCACGCCACAAAGAAGTTTCAGAGATTATCTTAAAGAAATTTTCTATTAATTTGAAAATATGAAAATATATTACACGTTCTCTTAAAAAGTTGTTGCAAATTTAATAACAATTTACTGAAAATGCCGTGCCAACTTATTGAAATGTCGCTGTAAACTTTCTTAAAAGTAGCTAAAAGATGTCTGTAAACTTGGTAAGAAATTTTCTATAAACTTACTGAAAATGAACTGCAAATTATGCGAAAAGTTGCTGTAAATGTGGTGATAATTTTTACAAACTTATAAGTGTTTATGTAGGCTTTTCTAAAATTTGTTGCATAAGATTTCCCTCAAACTTACCAATAAATTAGTGTGTACTTTCCCAATATTTGCTTAAGAATTCCCTGTAAACTTGATAAACTGGTTGCTGCAAAATCTGCTGAAATATTTACTGCCAACTTCTTAAAAATAACTACAAACTTGCGGTAGAACTTGGTGAAAGTTTGCTGTAATTCCCTAAAAAAAATTTACAAAATCGTTGCATACTTGCTAAAAATTTACTAAATATATGTGTACTAGTATTTGTTGTAATATTTCTTTAAACTTTTTAAAACATTTACTGGAACTTTGGTGAATGGTGAAAATAAACGGGCAGTTTGCTGGGAATTTGTTGTGAAGTTGATAACAACCGTCTAAAAATTTGCTCAAAATTTAATGCAAGTCTGCAAATAATTTATAGGAATCCCATTATAGAGTAGGTACTTTGTAAAAACTCGAGTCAAACTTGATATATGTATATATGCTGAAAAGATGTTTCAAATTTGTTAAAAAGAGAAAATTATTTACTTAAAATGCGATAGTAACTTATTTCAACTTAATCTAAAGCTATTGAAAATTTTCTGAAAATTGACTACACTTGCTAAAAATTTATTACATTCTTTATTATATAAGTTGACCTATGGAGTTCCAATGTTTTATTTATTACAGCTAATTAAACAAGTGCAGTATAACGTTAACAAGAAGGCATTCCATTTTTGTTGGATGTATATGTACAGTGTTAAATACTATTTTTATTGTCAAGAAATGCAGCTAAAGTTTTCTGAGCTGGCATACACTATTTAGCTAAAACTTAAAATGTTATGTTAATGTCAAAGGCAGCCAAACAAAAACAATTAAAATTCGAACGGCTAAAGTAATTATTTGTAAGAAATTCAGCACTTTATTTGGTGTGAACGAAAGTAATGCATACTTGCATTTTATTATGTAGGTTACTGTAAATTTACTTGAAAATTAACACCAAATTTTATTGCTTTCGAAATGCAAGTTTTTGCACCACTTTCTTGCAGCCCACTTCTTGTATGATTCACAGTAGGTTGATGCTTTTATGAAGTTTTACAAATTTAATTCTAAGCATATATCTTCGACGTTAAAGAGCCTGCGAGCCTGCTAAAATTATCTAGAATGTTGGGCTAATTAAATAAATTTCAATGGTAGATAAGTACCATTATTACCGTATAATGATCGTTACGGAATGTCGAGGGAACTTCCCAAGGTGGTGGGATTGGGCCTTTGCTGTGCATAATTCTTACAACTATTTGTTTCTAAATAAAGTGTGACCAACTTTTACCAATTTATTGCTGAGAATTCTTGAGGAACACGCACACATAACTATGATTTCATTTTTTACGAACACAACTGTGTATTTTGCGCGTACATTGTTTTAGCTAAATAACATTTATTAATGAACAATATGCAATCGACACGCATGGAGGGTACAAAACCTAATTAAACATTTTAATTCAGCGATTCTCATTGTACGAAGTATATTTTAGTCGGATTCCCATCAATTCTCTTAAAGTGCAAGAAATTATACCAACAAAAGGCTATAAATGACAAACCCATTGCTCAACAAGCAATAACGGCGATTATAAATTCAGGTATGAATGGAAGCTGATATAAAAACCCTTAACATGGTTCGTAACATCATGATCTTTCGACACACCTTGAGCCTGAGAAGAAAAATGATCTTCGTGTTGGGAACTGTGCTTGCTGCTAATACGTTATCCGATAAGTAATGGTAATTGCTAATGGAAATTTATGATATTGTTACAGTTGCAGATTGTCTGGCTCGTGTAGGGTTTGCGGTTTATTAATTTATTTTATTTATAAATATACTAGCTGGCCCGGCAAACGTTGTTCTGCCCAAAAATAATTTGTCTCTGAAACCCCGTTTCACCAGTATAGAGTTTTAATTTTATGTCAATTACATCATCTTGGACTTAAAAATAAATGCCATTTTCGCAATCAACGTCCCAAGAAACCTCAATAACGACATCCATATCGATTTTTAGACTTATTTACTCCATTTCACTCCCTAAGGGTTAGCGGACCCGACCGACGTTGTCCTGCCAGAACGTTGGTTTACCTGCTATTAGCGGGTTCAGCAAACGTTTTTTCAATATTCGAATTTTCGATTTTTACATTTTAAAAAATAATGGGGTTTAGAAGGAGTTCAGTGACATACACACGTACAGAAGAATTATACAGGGTGTTAATTAAGTACGTAGACAAACTTTAAGGGGTGATTCCTTGATCAATTCTAAGATAAAAAGTTCCTACAAACATGGGACCTAAACGGCTTCGTTTTCGAGATACAGGGTGTTGAAGTTTAAACAAAAACAGTTTTTTTCAAAAATTTGGAAAACGGATAGAGGTATTCTAATGAAACTTGGTGTAGGTTAGTATTTCAGAAAGTGGCATTGTTCAGTCAAAATAAATTTAATTTATTTCCACCAGTGGCGTGCATCGGGGCGATCTCAGTTACATTATTTTAGAAAAGTCTGATACGCCACTGTTTTGTAAAAAAAAGTTTTGTAGCTATTGTAAGATTGTGTTTTATTAAATAACATTTTTTAAAAGCTTCCTTAAACTGTATTTTGAAAACGAAGCCGTTTAGGTCCCATTAACGTCCAATGTACGAAATTGCTGTTACAGATTTTTCCATTTTTCTCGCAAAATGTTTATTCTATCAAAAAAATAAAAGATACATCTTTTGTATAGTTTCAATGGATAAAGCTAAAAAACTTGTCGTATTGACTAAAAAACAGTGGCGTACCAGATTTTTTTGAAATAAGGTAGCTGCGGTGGCCCCGATGCACGCCACTGGTGGAAATAAATTACATTTATTTTGACCAAACAATGCCACTTTATGAAATACTAATATACACCAAGTTTCATTACAATACCTCTAGGCGTTTTCCAGATTTTTGAAAAAAAAAGTAATTTTTGTTTAAATTTCAACACCCTGTATCTTGAAAAGGAAGCCGTTTAGGCCCCATGTTTGTATGAACTTTTTATCTTAGAATTGATCAAGGAATCGCCTCTTAAAGTTTGTCTACGTACTTAATTAACACCCTGTATATATGAAGATAAAGATTTTCATTTCAAAAAATAATGTGGGCGGCGGGGGTGGGGGTAAAATTTTGAGGGACCCGACAGACGTTGTCCTGCCCGAACGTTGGTTTGCCTGCTATTAGCAGGTTCAGCAAAGTTTTCTTCGACTTTTCGATTTCTTTTATTTTAAAAAATATTGGAGGGGGGGGTGAAATTTTGGGGTTATATGTTCTCATATGCGAGAAATCTTTAAAAAAATAAAAATTCCTAGAACCCGATTGGAGCGCCACCTACCGGGTCCAATTGTGAATCTAAACCATCCAGGGACCCACTCAAACACACACAAAAAATTTCATCAAAATCGGTCCAGCCGTTTAGAAGGAGTTCAGTCACATACACACGTACAGAAGAATTATATATATAAAGATACAGAAACAAGCAGGCTTTCGCCTAATTACAAGTTTCTGAAAATTATAATAATAGTAATAGACAAAACTAAACAAATAAAATCCTGAATAAGAAAGAATATTATGATATAATCGTAAATTGGAATGAAATAGAACGGTAAAAGACAAAACATAATGGGCTGTCTATTAAAATTGTATACCATTTAACTGAATTCTCAGACTACGCAGGGTAATACCAAATAATTCTATGATATATTTAGTAATTTTTACTTCCTTGAATGTAGTGCCGTCGTTAGCCCCAAGAATCTAAAAAATTCTAAAGCATTTACTAATGATGATACGGCATAGCTATATAAAATCTTTACTTTTATCTGCACACAACTACATACTACATAGATTTTATTGATTTTTCCCAACGATTTCAATGGGAAAATTATTTAAAAAACATGAATGCAAATGAGTAGTTAATTCCCTTTCTTACAAGTTTAAACGCAGACTCAAATATGAAGTCACATTATGGTTATTACTCGAATTACTGGTCCGTATCTTACTTTATATAAAGCAGTTAGAAATGGCACATTTAAACAAGCGTTTTATGTTCTAAATACATACAATGTGTTCCACTACTCATGTACACATATTTATATATTTAATTTTATTGTTTAATATATACACTTTTATAAAGTGGACGTTTCTCAGTTTTGACTTCTTTGTCTGTTTGTTTGTTATGGACAAGGCCTAGGGATGCGGAGTGACAGGTGAGAAATCATTAATCTACGACTATTGGCAATATATATAAATTCAAAAAACAACATAAACAGGCCTTCTAACAACAAAATTAATAGAAAAGTTGATTAAAACATAAAAAATAGACTACTATAAGAAAATGTAGATTTCTAAGTAAATAGCCATTTTTTACATCTTTAAATACAGTAGGTTTAAAGATTATATATTTGAAGTAGTCAAGGCTTGACTTACAAACCATGTCAACCTCAGGTAAAAACATATTCATATCTCCCTTAATGCATAAGTATATATTCTGAAATATCATTTTCGTAATAAAAACAAAATATGAAAAGCTACTCATAACTCCCTAAGGATTTTTCAAATTATTTCTCCCTCAATCTCATGATAACTATGCAACTACAAACAACGTCCTAACAACCATACATTCAGGCAATCGTTTCACATTCTTATTTTAAATGTATTTATTGAATTAAAAATTTCATACTATCATTACTAATATGCTAGTTAATAAAATAGTATATGCACCACTGGAGATATTTACGTTTTTTACCTACCTATTGCATAAATATCTATAGTTCATTCAGCTTCAAGATAGAGCAAAATCTGCAACCCAAGTTACAAATACTAGCAGTAAGTTGATTACTATTATGATTTTATTAAAATTTAGATCAGAGAAATATGACCTTGTTGATGTCTTTATGAATGTCATAATCAATGGGTCGGGTTTTTAATATGAATCTTTGCTTAAGAAGGCAATTTGCAACATTTTTAGTGGGTAAATTTATTCTCAGATTTCTTTTAGGTAGACATCGCACAATTTTCCAATTTCAAGCTTTGCAAATTTGACATAAACTATAACCTCTATATTATACTACGTACATCCCATGATCTACATTTTAATAAAATTAAATTAGTAATCAACTGACTGCTGAAATTTGTAACTTGGGTTGCAGATTTTGTTCTATCTTGAATTTGAATGAAATATATAATATATCGTTGTTAACGTTACTAATGTTTTTATTTAGTCTTCCTTTTGTACATGATTATAATAATAGTAAATATGTTTTGGAATAAAAGCTTATAATTAATTATGTTATTATTGTAGGTACATTTATCTTGGGTTTGAGGCTAATTATTTTTTTCTGAATATAGATAGATTCCCATGCATAAATTTATAGGGTGGTGACTTACCAAAAATTCCGTACCGCCCCTTTGGCATGAGGGTTGTAGATCATAAATACGACACCGGGGAGGCAAGGCGATTAGCGGTCCGTTTCACGTGGCATGCCGCCACACACACTTGCTCGCAAGCACAAAACAACCAAATTTCATAACCAGACGTGTAAACAAGAGTAAATAAGCATGGCGATATTTAACAGTAAATGTTCGGGATGATAGCACTTACAGGGAGTTTTGTGGCCACCACCATTTTCAGGTGCACTGCCGGTGATTTAACTGTAACATACTTATGATAACAGATGCTTACCGCATCTAGCGTATATTAGCCGACTGCTAGCTAGACCACTGATAATATAATTGATTATCAGGTCAAGAGTTAGTGGTCATATTGCCGGATGTTCGCTATTCCTAGGTACCATAGGGCACTATATGCGGCACCAATTGGAAATCAACACAACAATGAAATAATGAGCAAAACCCAACCAACACAGTTCTCTACAATCAATGAAGTAATATCATCAAAGACACAGTGTCCAATTCGGCTGCACCATCGAACTACATACAACGTCTATTGCAAACGTTATTATTTCATCATTTCGATTAATCCACATAATTACCACAAGTCACTTAAAAAAATCAGACCAGAGCTCTCGCATTGCAAATACGACACTGTGTGGTATCAAATTTTACATCCACACACACGTTTCTAACTGCCAACTACCCGCCTAACCTAGAGATCTAAAAAGCTACCCCTGCCCCTTAAAATAACCTTCGGCTCGGTGCGATATAAATGTTTATTTTATAACGTAATATATTTAAGTTATTTATTTATTCAAAGGCTTATAATGACGAAAATACTAATAAATGAGAGACTGAATATTTATAAACACAAAATAAGAGGGTGCTAAAGTAAATATTATAATATATTATATTTTCGTCTAAGCAACTATCTAAAAATAAAAATATATTTGCCACCTAACTTATGCATTCTATTTTCCATTTTTAAGTTCACATTTAAAACCGGGTGTGAATGCCCCTATACGTAATACATAACGTGATTCTAACAACTGCACTTCTAATATGCATACTTTGTTCAACATTATTTTTTCAATAAGCATGCCTTTTGCCTGTAGAAGAAAATCGAAACCCCACCTTGACGTCGTAACAGGTGTGTTATAAATTCATATTATCCAAGAATTTAACAAATCTGTAAGAAATTATATGCCTCATTGACCATGCCTGCTTTAGCTACTAGAAATTTAATAGAACGAGTTTTTAGCCGTTTTCCCCACGTATATCAGAGAAGTCTTGTTTATTTCATGTTTCGAATTAATGGCGACATCTTATTAGAGAGCTATCAGTACTAAAGTAGCGAAATATCGAAATGTTTTCATGGAACGCCCATACATTACAGTCGGTATACAATGAATTAAAACTATCTAATTAAATTGTTTTTAAGACACATTTTAATGCAAATAAATAATGCACGCACGTGATATAACTACTAGAACAAGTTGTGTTAGGTATTTACTAATACCCTATTCAATATGTATATTATACGTTTCATCATTGTACGACACACCACAAGAATCTTGCAGGAACGTTAATAACCGCATTTTAGTCATTTACATAAAGGCACATCAAATCTGACATTGCAAATTGTATAACGTGAATATGTTTCAGTTTTGTTTTAATAACCATGGAAGTGAAAACGTCGTGTGTACCTACATATATAACTACACGGACATGGGTTTTTTGTTGTAGCAGATTTGAAATTTACCTTTAAGTTACGATTAAAACAATAAATCCTTTCCAAAATTTCATTTGTTTGCTTGGTATTAACCAAATGAAGGATTTTAGGCGAGTTTACACTTAATTGCTGTTATTTAGGTCATTATAACTAGACTATCATAGTTACTTTTATCTTTCTATTGCCCCGATCTTTAAAAATTAGGTTCTATGCTGAAAAATATCTGAAATTACATAGTAGTATGTGTACAGGGTGTCCCATTTTCGATGATATTACGGGGTATCTCACTTACGAGTAAAGATAGAGAGTTGCGGTTTTCGCAATACTGTGCTACTTTTTTATAAAAAGAAAGATGGTATAAACAAAATTTTCATAGCCCTCTTCGTTTCTGAGATACAGGGCGAAATTGAAAATATTGCATTTTGGGACCCCCCTCGTATCTCCGTTATCCTATAACATATCGCAAAGCTAAAAACTGGATATTATACAATTTTTTACGTAGAATCCAGTGGCGTAGTCATATTTTTGCTGTGAGCTGTCAATTTTTAGCTATAAATCAAACTTATGTTTTTTTTAACGGGACACCCTGTATATATTTTTTTCGTTTGATTGGAAATTTTATAAGATTTACAAAAATATATAATACATGATATGTATTTTAAATAATAAACTTAAAATTTATAATTTCACAAAATGTGTCCCTATACGACACTCTTGATGAGTATACTATAAATATTAGTAGGCCGTGATTATTAGAACAATGGAATGATCATTTGCTAAGCCCTTGTCAAGACCTGTCTGTTGCAAAATTTATATTTTCTGTGTAATATTGTATTTTTTACGATGGCTGAAAATGAAAATTATCAACATTTTGAAAAATATGACATGTTAGTCTGTTTTATACAGAGCAATGAAAACTCCCGTGAAGCTTCCCAGCTATATTTCAATAGGTTTGTTTGAATATTTATTTACCATTTGAAGTATGTGGGTTTATTTTTTATTTAAATATCATTTTAATTTATAGATATCCAGAAAGAAGGCAACCTGGTCTTTTAATGTTTTCCCGAATAAAGAAAAATTTGATAGAACATGGAACATTTATCCGGCCCCGACCAAAAACGTATAATAAGGAAAATCGCGATACGGACGAAGTCAACGTTTTGGCATGTGTAGAGGCAACGCCTTCACAATCATGTAGAGCTCTAGAGCAGGAAGTTGGTGTTCCCAAGACGCGGGTACAAAGAATATTGACCAAATATAAATTTAGGCCATACAAGATTAAAATCGTACAACATTTGCATCCTGGTGATGCAGAACGACGCGACGTTTACTGTTTTGCAACTGGTATTTGGAACAAATTCGTATTGACAACAACTTTGCCAGATCTATAATATGGTCCGACGAGGCCTACTTTTCCAGTGCAGGTATTTTTAACAGGCATAATACTAGGCATTGGTCCCAAGAAAATCACCATGTGATATTCGAAAGAGAACAACAGGGTCGATTTGGATTTAGCGTGGCTTGTTTTATTTTGGGGCGACAAATACAATACAGAATTTATGAAGGCAGTCTTTCAGGAGACAGATATCTTGAAATTTTGGAAGATGTTATTCCTGTGTTACTAGACAATGTCCCTTTAGCTCATCTTAACAGGATACATTTCCAACAGGATGGTGCTCCCGCTCATAATTCCCGAATTGTTCAACCTTTTTTAGATAATAATTTTCCGCAAAAGTGGATCGCTACTAATGGACCAATTAGATGGCCTCCACGGTCGCCCGACCTATCCATTCTAGATTTTTTTCTATGGGACTACTTGCAGAATAAGGTTTATAGTACCCGTCATCGGACAATAGATGAACTACGTAATGCCACCAATGCGTCATTTCAAAACTTGCAAGGACGTTCCATAATTATTTTAAATGCTTTAAAAAGAATAACCACATTATGTCAACATTGCGTTCGAGAAAATGGCAACCATTTTGAGCAGTTCTTTTGATGTGAAAATCTATTAAGGGGTTAATATCGAGGTTAATATTAAGATGAAAAATTACAAGTTTTGTTTAGTTTTATTCTTCCATAGTGTATAAAATTGTTCATAGCTTACTTAGATTTAACTTTTTTAAATTTCTATGTTTGTGATATTCTAATATAACTAAGTCAAAGCCTACTAATACTAATGCTATATAATAAAAACTATGATATTACGCAAGTATATGGATATTTTGTAAAATTATAAATTTTAGCTTTACTATTTAAAATACATATCATGTATTATATATTTTTGTAAATCTTATAAAATTTCCAATCAAACGAAAAAAAAATATACAGGGTGTCCCGTTAAAAAAAACATAAGTTTGATTTATAGCTAAAAATTGACAGCTCACAGCAAAAATATGACTACACCACTGGATTCTACGTAAAAAACTGTATAATATCCAGTTCTTAGCTTTGCGATATGTTATAGGATAACGGAGATACGAGGGGGGTCCCAAAATGCAATATTTTCAATTTCGCCCTGTATCTCAGAAACGAAGAGGGCTATGAAAATTTTGTTTATACCATCTTTCTTTTTATAAAAAAGTAGTACAGTATTGCGAAAACCGCAACTCTCTATCTTTACTCGTAAGTGAGATACCCCGTAATATCATCGAAAATGGGACACCCGTACGGTGCTTTCCTATTTAATGCTGATTTTCACTACTATGAAACCTATCTTAATGATTTTAGCTTGGATGATAAAATTTGTTGTAAAACGTGTTTTACTGTCATTTTATGATTGTTATTGGTGTAAATTTTGACGTGACAGAAATCATATTTTATTGCCCGTAGAATACCTATCAGTTGTAAAGAAAATTTTGACCAACCCTGTATAATGGAATCTGCTATTCTGCAAACCCTTTAACCTTCAATTAGTTGTAAACTTCTGTAAAACTTTGTTTGCGGTTTCTGGCCCTCTTGATCGTAGGTCTGCATTCACTATTAGCTGTCCAATTTGAGTCTATTTATTAAAACGTTTTCCGTTGCAAAACGACAGCGACAGAGTCGCCTAGCGCACTTTTCGTGCCAATTCTAAGCCAGTAGCAACCTTAACCCAATGCGACCAAGCGCAACCCGCAAGAACTTGGCCTCCAGTTGACCACAATTTGTTATGTCACCAATAGTTCTGCAGCACTGGACAATTAGCGGCGCCTTTTCACTTCTTTGCATTTTTTCATCTTTGAATTACTGGGCCTTGCTTCCCGCGTTCTTGCGCCTTGTTCGGTCGACACGTTGCGTCGTAAGGTCGGCTCTTTCAATTTAAAATGCAGCTCTTGTCCTGATTATCGTATATCTATCTCACTTTGAAAAGTCTTTATGTATGAAAGAATATGAATGCAATAAATAAACTCAAACTTTTTAGAGAAATTATAAATGATTAATGGCATGATTAAAATACATTTAAACATACAAAACATCTGATTCATATTAAAATTAAATTCTTGTGCCTCGTCTATTTCTCCTTCTTCCTCGCACTTATCCCCATTTGTCACCTGGTTTGTGTAAATTTTCTGAAAATATACTAACCATCTGTTTATTATTTATCTTTCTTTTTCGAACATATTGCCTTCTTTGTTCTTTAATGTGAATAGGAATACACAAAACGGTGATGTAGATAAATATACCAATCTAGACCATTACATACAGCACTAATGTATAACGGGGTATGATTAAAAGTATATGTCAGAGCTTAGGGGTAGTTCAAGGCGTAACCACTTCGATTTTACACCGATAAGCACAGTTTATTGGTTGAAAACTAAAATAACCCATAAATAGCCCGCAATGGCGAAATGAACATAACTAATAATAAGGGTTGGAACGGTAATGGTGCGGCGCCCGCAACTTCGTCCAACACCTTTGCTTTTCTATACAAGAATGCCCTGATCTCGGCAACGTTACTCATTCCCATATTGTTTGGGTCTTGCAGGCGCCGTTCCATTCTATAGGAAATTACCTATCGCGTTCCTTCTGTGAACTCATAGACAAAACAGTTCAAACGAAACATAACATAACTAGAATACATAACTCATAGGCGGAGACATTAGTCCAAATATCTTCGGCGCCGACATATATTTTAGCAAATCCTAAAAAAGTGCAATATAAACAGAGACATATTGCACAAGACCTTAAATAATTGGACAAAAATATATAGGCACAAGATTGTGGTTCCTAATCTGATGTAGAATGTGATATGAACAACATTAATATACGAAATGTTGATGTAGATCAGTATAGCAATCTAGACACTCACATGTAGCCGTAATGTAGAAAAAAGTACGAATACAAGGATATTTGCATAACCCTAAGGAAAACTGCAATATACGTACATAGAAACATATTTCACATGACCCTGAATAAGTGGATAAAAACTGTGTGAGTATAAGATTTTCTATCCCAACTCGATGTAGAATATGATGTGAATAGAAATATCCACCAATCGAGACCATTGCGTACAGAATTAATCCTCCAGTTAACAGGTGGTTTCAAAATCACAGCGTTTGACGGACTGGGTCTCACAGCCCTAACTTTCACAACATATTTTTTGCTTAAAATACACTAATATGTTTAGTATTTTGAATTAGTTTCATACCATAGTCTATATGACACTACTAAAATAGTTATTTATGTTACAAGGCCGTGAACTAGGACTTTTTTTTATGAGAATGAATATTATTTGGCGAGGCGCAGGCCGAGCCAAATAATCATTCGAATAAAAAAAAGATAGTTCACGGCCATGTGGCATACAAAATTTTGTGTGCAACTGTGAAAAATTACCAAAATTAAAGTTTCGATCGAATCTTTACATAAAAATAAATTTAGCAGTGTGCTTTGGTATGGTAACTAGGGCTTGCGTAGTTGCTGTTTATTATTAATTGTCATTCATATTTAATTGAAAGTGGTGCTGTTTTTTGTGCTTTTTAAGGAAAATGAGCAGTGAAAGTGAAGACGATTGCTTTCCTAATACTCCACCGGAGTTACAAATCGCCGCAAAGGAGGTAGTTTCAAATTTATTACCTGAAAAAGAAAAAAATTTACGAAGCTACGTATCGACTATTCAAGGACTGGTGCGGCGAGAAAAAGGTTAGAAACATTTCTGAAAGTGTGCTTTTGGCATATTTCGACGATAAATACAAGAATTGTAAACCATCAACGACATGGTCTGCATATTCCATGTTGAAATCTACGATAAACATAAACGACAATATCGACATAAGTAAATTCTTTAAACTACTGCCCTTTTTGAAGAAAAAATCAGTAGGGTACCGACCAAAAAAGTCACGTACATTGTCAGGAAAGCAGATTAAGCAGTTTTTGGAGGAAGCCGATGATGACAATCATTTTCTAATGAAGGTAATTAAAGCAAAATGCCGCTGAACGTGTGTATAATTTTTTTAAATTTTAGGTAGTTATGATTTTTGGAATCTCAGGAGCTATGAGAAGAGAAGAATTGACAAAGCTGACTGTTAATAATATAGAAGATCGAGGATGCGTACTTGTCGTACACATTAAAATCGTAAAATTAAAAAAAGGCGTGTAAATATAATATACAATAACTCATTAACTCTAAAAAACCAAAACTTAATATATAAAATAATGGTACACAAAATATTGGTTCGACAACAAGGTATGCCGAAATGTTTGCGCGCAGTAGATATGCTCTAAATAAATGGACGCACTACAAATTCTCTGTTCTTACAAAATTTGGATAATTTACGGGTGGTAGATAGGAACCAGAGGAATAACTTAGGAATATTTTTAAAAGCAAACGAAATACAAGAACAACTCTATTAGCAAATTTTAAGAAAATAAATTAGCCAAAAAAGTTACGTGAATACACGAGTTGGGTCTGACAGACCCAACGCTTTTATTGTACTCAAACAGTAGGAGTTGAAATATAAAAAAACTAGAAAAAAAAATAAAAACGATTTTTCAAAATCTCACAGACACTGCTTGTCTATTGGAGGATTAATGGAGAACAATGTATGCATAGAAATATATCATACTAAATTCTAAAGATAATTGCACAAGACCATGAACAAGTGAATAAACAGTATGTGAGCACAAGATTTTGTTCCCTATAACTTAATGATATAAATAGTAATATAATGTACTAAACGTTGTAGATCAGGATATCAATCGAAACTGATACATACAACATTAATGTAGAAAAATATTTAATTAAATGCTAAAAAAATGATATATAAATCGAAGCATATTGTACAAGACCTTCAATAAGTGGACGAAAAGTGTGTGAGAGCAAGATGTTGTACACTAACATAGTAAAATGTTATATCAATAAAGATATAACGTACAAATCGTTTATGTAGATCAGTATATCATTTGAGACTACAACAAACATGATCAATGTAGTGCAAGGTTTGAATAGAAATATATTTTATCTCATTTCCTTTGGAAATGTACTACATTTCTACATTCAAAATCGTTTAGAAATGTGGTACTTTTCTGGATTAGCAACACTTTTCTGCCCAGTTTGTGTCAAAACTGATGCAAAACCTAACCTGATAACCTCGAATCTGACATAGACTTACAGCGTCACCAACAATACACTTCAATACGGCCAACCGCATAACATCAACTGGAGCTGCTTATTGTGATTTAGTACAAAGAAACGAGTTCTGCTCAGCTTGATTATGTGTTGACATTTAGTGGCACTTCTATACAAAAATTTAATATTTTACATTTCTTATGAAATGCGATGAAATAGTATACGCAACAGGTTAGAAAAGTGGTTTTACTGCACTCATATTGTCGTTTAAGTACTCGCTAACGCTCGTACTCAAGCGAGCCATACTTGTTCAGTAAAACATCAGTTTTCTAAACTTGTTGGGTAATATACTATTACCAAATCCTAGAAAAAGTTACAATCTAACTTGAAACATATTAGACAAGACCCTGGATAAGTTGATAAAAAGTATGTGAGCACACGATTTTGCACCCCAACCTTATGTAGAATGTGATATTAACAGCAATACAATGTACGAAACGTCGATGTAGATCAGCATATCAATAGAGACTGCTTCGTACACCATTAATGTAGAAAAAACTATGAGTACCGAGATACTTTCCTAATGCTAAGGAAAATTGCAATATAAATAAAAACAAGAGCCTGGATAAGCGGATAAATAGTATGTGAGCTCACGATTTTGCACCCCAACCTCATGTAGAATGTGATTTGTACGAAACGTTGATGTAAATCAGTATACCAATCGATACTCCTACATACATCAATAATATAGAAAAAGGTAAAATTAGAAAGCTACGAGTATTTGACTAAATGTTAAGAAAGATGGTAATATAAATAGAAACATTGCATAAGACCCCAAATAAGTGAATAAAAAGTGTGTGAGCTCAAGATTTTGTATCCTAAGCTGAATTACTTCCCATAGTCACCTTAGTCGTGTAATATCTATTTGTTCACGAAATTCTGTAACTGTGGACGGTTGCTCATTCTGCTCTACAAAACAGAATGCAAATTTGATTGGGATTAGGAACGTGGCTGATGTAGGGGACACCTGCCATTGTCCACTCGAAGCTACACACAGTTAAGTTTGAGTTGCATTGCCATCTTTATTCCATTCTTAAATAAAGAAGGTTGTATTCCAAAATATATGTATATTTCTAAAATAGCGATGGAAACGAGTTGCCTTCTCCAAGCAGTGTAAGATCACCACGAACGAGTGTTTATGTTAATGCGGTTCTTTCACGCTCCCTGAAAGGTCGTCGCGACTCGATTGCGCACGAGTTTCGCTGATGAATAGACTATAAGCTGCTTTTGTGTGGGATTTCAGAATTGCCGAATGTTATACTCACTGAATCGGCTGCAACTTCCTTCGATTGTCTGGCTGCTTTTAAAATGTGGAGCGTGCATCTTCCCATTGTGTTTCTTACAAAAAACAGTGGACGTTCTCAGGAATAGGGTACTGGCGAGTTGCGTGGAAGTATTACCAACGGGAATAAATTTGAATTATATTACTCAGTGATATACCAGATTACCCCAAGTTTCGAGTGTTATTAGGATGTTGTATTCACCCATATGAGATAGTAGTTAATTTATAAGCTTTTGACTAGAACACGAGATGTAATTGTTAAAGTTAAGTCAAGCAGGCCAACGAACTCGTATTCGTGTAAATTCTGTTCCACCATAGTATACGTGGAAGTAACTAGTAACAATTTCTTTGATTTTAAAATCAAACATTCGCAAAAGGTGTATTAGATGTTTGAAAAGTTTGGGTTTTATAGTTACTGATGCACACTACAAGTGGCGATTGTCTTTCATTGCAAAAATTCGTCAAGCTAAAACAGTAAATAACTTAGGAAGGTTGTTATAGCAGTATGCAGGCTTCTCTGATCTATAATTAAACGGAAGCCACAAACTAGATTAACGATAATGCTAAGATAATGATGAGCTGTATCGTAAATGACATTTTACACTGATGGAATGCTGTAGTGTGACGCTTCGCTTCCAAATTTGCTATTTAAATAACAATAAGTATACAGGGTGTTTCATAACGTACGGGGAAGACTGAAAGGGTACCTAGAGGGGGCCAAAATTAGGTTATTTTCTTAATAAATTTCTGACCAAAACCCAATAACATAAAAATAACAGCCGTTTAAAGTTCTCGAAAATTCATGTTTACTTATTGAATACCGCTGGTATTAATGGGGAAAACGCTGCATAGGTTCGTATTTGATGTTCCCTGTTTTTACAGTATTTGTCGGAGAGAAAATATTAAATCGTTGATTCCTGTATTGGGTCTGAACTCACTTTAAGTTTCCGGTACTAGTTGCTCGATTATAGGTGAGAGACGTTTAAACATATTCTTTACGAAAATGTATATAGGGAAAGGACAATGTTAAAAGTTACAAAGGATCAACTGCAGATGGGGTCATAATTATACCTCATGTAGAGTCCTTGTGGCCTGTATATAATAAGAATATGCAGGGACTCTAACCTCATGTTTATTAAAATTTTTAAAATTCAAACGTATGAATAATATGTTGGTGGCACTGCAAGTCTATGTCAAATTCGAGGTTAGTAGGTTAGATTTTGCGTCAGTTTTGACACAAAACTGACGCAAAACCTAACCTGCTAACCTCGAATGTGACATAGACTTACAGTGCCACCAACATATTATTTATACGTTTGAATTTCCACAGCCTCCTCTTATGGACTTTTTTAATGAACCTGTTGTATGCAATGAGATACTCGTAACATGAACAACAAAATAGAACGCTTGAGTAAGAAAGAGTTGACCATACGAAAAAATATTTTAGTGGGCATGTTTGATTGACATCTGTCATAATTAAGATGAGCGTCAAGCTTACTCGAATATTGACTACTATGTTAATCTCTTTCTTACTCAAGCAATGCGTGTTATTTTCTTGTTCATGTCACCCCATTATATATAATTTTGACCCCATGGTATAGCTGTTATTCGTTTTATTCTCCGAGCAACAAGAGATTCGTGTTATATGCTTAGCAGTAGTGAAATGTATTGTCGGTGCCACTGGCAGTCTATGCCAAATATGAAGTTATCAGGTTAGGTTTTGTTTGTTATTTGACTCAGACTGATGGAAAACCTAACCTGCTAACCTTAAATTTGACATAAACTGACATTGCCATCAACAACAGGCGTTAGTACTGCCAAACGTATAAACACGAATATCTCGTTACGCGGACAATAAAACAAACAACGCTGCTATGTTACATGATCACAGATCTCATTCTTTGTAATTTTTAACATTGCCTTTTTCCTGTATACGACATTTTCGTTTACACACTGTAGAAGCAATTTTAGCTACTTCCATATCTTGCAGTCTTCTTCTACATCATGACATCTTTCCAGATGTGTTGTGATTCTAATATGATAGGTTTGGAAATGTCTCGTCCAGAAAATTTCTCCAGACGCCTCTATCTTGGGTCATGCGTAAAACATGTTCCCAGGGTTCCTGGAGACCCTTTCGCGTTATGTCAATCCAGTGTTGGGGAGATCGTCCTCGTCTTCTTTTTCCATCTGGCTTTCCTTGTAGTATGTTTTTTTCCATACTACATCTTGCAGTAATTCTTTTTAAAATTATTTATTGGTTCTGCTACTTCAGTTGCTTGATTTTATAGTTTACCAAGAGGATAATATAGATCTAACTTCAGAATCACTTAATTTCTGTTACAAGAAGCTTGGTCTCATAGTTAACGAATCTCGTTCTTTCTTTCCTTTTCTTTGGACGTTGAATTTTTATCATTTCAAAAATTTCTGTAGATTATCAATATTTTAATAATTTGTTTAATTCTGGGAAATAGATTAGCAAACGTTGATAAGCTATTGTAGATATGGAGAAGCTCAGAAGGTATTTATTATTTAATAAATTAAAGGTGGTATTCTAAGAAATGTCATAGGCCAGTATCATTTGCAAGTTTAAAATTCGAATACCTATTATACATAAAATATAATTTAGAAAGTTAGAGTGGTATAACTACGGAGACTCTTCAGCTTACATGTTCTACAAGAAATAAAAATTTTGCAAATTCTATTCGTAATGTTCAGTAAAATAAATGTTTAAGTTACATGCTATAATATAAAGGCAGCATAAAGGATAGTAGTGAATACTTTAGTTAAAATAAGAAGATTCAGGCAAACATGCCTTAGTACAAAGTCGCACACTTGATGATTTACAGCTCCTTTTAAAGGTCAAAACGAAAAAATATATTTAAATGAATTAATGGAGAAAGCCTTGACACAGAGTACTCATATTTGGCACACGTGAGTATCTATTGTTGAGTAATATATCCTCTTAATCCTTCAAAACTTGCACAGGGAGTGCTGTTACACCTAATCACTTAGAGTCCCTAATCACTTAAGGCCAATAAATCACATTAGCTACGCTAACATAGGTAAGGAAACTCAGTATTATTTATGTCAAATTAAACTCGGTTTTCCTGTGGCGTACACAATCAGTTTATAGGTTATAATAGAAATAAATTTAAGGTTCTGTAACGTGAATGTAATAAATAAATGTTAAATAAATATTACATAACAAATATTCTTAAACGTTTTCCAGGTTAAAATAGTAAATTTTTACAAATATAAATCTTTAACGAATATTTTGTACTGCTCACTGCTGCCCGAATTCCAACACTTCAATTATTACAACGCGAGCTTATTCTGGTTCTTCCTTTACCAAAATGTTTAGTGTTATAACTTCCACTTGTGAGGGAAGTTCTGAGTAAAACCCTTTATACATTTTTTTTACGTCTGGAAACAAAACACGGTTTCTACGATACCAAAATCGTGACAGAACTAATGAATTATTCCCTAGAGGAGAGAAATTTACCTAGAGAGTTTTCATTATGACTGAATTAACACGAAATTTTCCTTCCGTTTTTATTGAACTTAAATACAATTAACGATTATTTGTTTATATAATTCAAAGTTATATGCTCACAATTATTAAATTTAACACCAGGAGAATCAGCATAAACAACTTGAGATTTTACGCTTACAGTTTTGAGGTACAACTTGCAGTATTCAGTATTTTATTAGCATTTTCTTAAATTTTCTATAGAATTTTCTATGTATCCTTCACAAACTGCTGTTGATCTCCAACCCCCATGCTTCTTAATCGTCGTTATGTCGGCACCAGCATCTGCTAAAAAAACTAGCCGCGGATCTTCGCATAGAATGGCCAGTGCCAATGTCACTTTCAAAACTTTAAAATATTCCATATGCTACTAATTTTAAAGCACAGATTATCATATATATAAAGGAGAACGATCCAAACGTGTGTGTCCGTCACGACAATTGCAGACGCGATGTCCCCCATTTGCGTTTGCATGCATTTCGCCGTCGCCTCGATTTCCCGACCGGGGCGGATCCTCGAGGGCCCCTTTGGAGAAGAGTGGGGCCTTGAGGGCCCCTTGGAGAGGGGCGGAACCCCGAGGGCCCCCTTGGAGAGGGGCAGAGCCCCGTGAGCTCCCTTGAAGTGGGGCGGATCCCCGAGGGCCCCCTTGGAGAGGGGCGGAGCCCCGAGGGCCTCCTTCTTTGGTCAGGCGGACGGCAGGGGGTGGCAGCGGAGAGGTGTGAACAGAACGGAATGGCCCAACGTAATAGGCCTAAAAATAGTAGTAAATTGAATAGAATAGATCTCGCAATAGCGGGCGCAGCCCCGTTTATTTTAAAATAATTGTAACTAAAATGTCAATAAATTACGTTAAAAAACAGGTTTTAAGTTTTAAATCTTCCTGCAAAGTGAAAAAAATAGTATATAAATACAATTCCGAGAGACTACTATTTTGTTTCAGTACTATGTGACTCGAGGGAGAAGCCCGAGAGTCACAATTTGCTCCTCTCCCTCATTGCATAATCTACTATTATATGAACACGTTTACCTACCAGACCTACAGACCAGATATTTTAAATTATGTCTAAAAACGATCCTCTGCCTAACTTACAACCTACAGAAACGATTATGGCGTTCGCATTCGAAGAATAAATTAATAATAAGAAAAATTCTGTATGTACTTACCAGTAGCGCCTATCGTAAATTTGACATTGGTAAACACGTTTTTTGAACCTGTCAATAGCAATTTGTACAACTAGTTTTGAAAGTCATACTTTTTTTCATGAATTTGCAGTTTGATAACTAGAGCGAAGCCAGAAAAAAATCTGGTGTGATACACTCACACAACTTCCTTTTACAGTGATCTTATAATTAGCCAAAAATTTGTTTTTAATTTTTAAGCATTTGTCAAAAATTTTCAAAAATTACAAATTCTACAAAAACGGTACAGAATAGAGCGTTAGTTGAAGAGACAAATTTTATCTAAAATTTTAGGTTGAATTCAACAATGTAATAATATACCGGGTGTTCTATTTAAAATAGGAGTTAATACAAAAAAATTAAGAAAAACAAAAGAAATCCATTTTAGACGTATTCAACTGGAAAATCACCTATCTCACATCAATACACATTAAAAATGTAATAAAAGTGTAAGGGTTTTAAAAAAAATCGTTAAAGCCGTTTTTAAAAAACTAAAAAAAGACTGAAAAATCACAAGAGTAAACACCTACTTCCGGTTATGCGATTTTTTTCAAAAGCTTGCTGTCGCATTTACATAGTACACAAAACTTATATAATTATGAAGTTTCACCGCTATACCTCTTTTCGTTTTCTAGATATTCTGTTCACAGGCAGACAAACACACACACAGACAGACCAATAAACCAAAACTTGTTTTTTGGATTCAGGGGACTCTAAAACGTGGAGATCTGTTGAAAACTCAATTTCGAATTTTTGGGGTGAATCCTTTATCCTTTATCGTAAAAGGAAGTAAAAATTGGGCAGAAAAACTTAAAAATTAGTAAATGATCTCAGAATGCATACTATTAGTGGAAATACAGATAAAGGGAGAAATTTCGAATTTTTGGGGTGAATCCAATACTTCATTTATCGTAAAAGGAAGTAAAAAGGACTTTTAAAACGTGTTATATACGTAGTTTTTTGCATACTGATCTCTTGGTCGAAATTTAGTCGAAAAGGACTTTGAAATTGACAACTTTCAAATTGACATAAAATAGTTAAAAAAGGTGTACGTTTTTCACAATTTTTGTGTTAAAAAGTGGAACTTTCAGTACTATTTTTCGTAAAAAAAGTCGACTTTCACGATCACTATGCAAAAAATATCGTTTCCCTACCTGTGTTAGCGTAGCTGACATGATTTAGTAACCTCATAATCACTGTTGCATTTTTTGGCGGCAATCTATTAATTGTGTTTCACCCTGCAACCTTAAAGTTTTTATAAATTATAATAGAACAAGATCATCTACTGATTTTTTGTCGTTATCGTTTTTTCGATTGGAGTCTTCGTTTTCAATAGAAACGAGCATAAACTTCAATAATTTCAATTCAAAAACATTTATTATTTATAATTACATTGCTTTTGCCTAGTACCTATTCTGCAGCCTTCAAGCTCACCTATTATGATAATGGGGGAAGGCGAAAGCAAAGTAATGCAAAAGAATTAACATTAATCGAGTAGGTAATTACAAGTTTAACTTTTACCAATGTGTCAAGGCAATCTATTTGCAGTGTACTTAAAATACTAACGTTTAATAATTGTATAAACGCAATTAACTTTTATAGTAATCGAAGTTATTGGATAAATGCGATTTTATTTGGCAATATGCAATTTTAAATTTGTATTTAGCTATTGGGGGTAATGTATTCCACAAACTTTTAAAAATTTCACTTACATTTCCCAAATGAGCACCAGGGTAATAAATTGTTTAAGATAATGTGATGTTAAAGCAAGCTAATCAGCATAAATTAATTTTTGCCACCAACCTATTAGAAAGTAACGATCATTGCCGCGTTTGTGTTTTATTCAATTTTCAGTTTTTCTAAATATGCGCATTTGCTTTCGATCCCAATTCTCGAAGTAACAGTGAAAGCAATCAGAGTTCTTGTCGATGCCAAATTTATTGTCGTTTAGCTGTGATTTATCTGTCACGTCGCTTTACTAATTGAAAGCAACAGTTGCGGAAGAATGTTTCGTGAGCTTAAAGACCGGTTGCAGTGTTGAACTGGATCTAGGTTAGAAGCATTAAACGGCTACAGCTAACAACTACTATCTTTCTGTCACAGTTAATGCCCGTTTAGTAGTGAATAATTGGCTTAGAAATTGATGTGATTATCTATTTTTCAATAATTGGAAAGTGAAGGTTAACTGCGAGTTTTATTTTTTCCATTCATAAATGAGATTACTAATTAAGGTTATACGACACAGTGAGAATCCAAATAAATAGAACCTTGAACTTGAACTAAGTTTTGATTTGTTTGATGAACGGAGCTGGAATTCCAATTTTCTAGACTCGATTGTTATTAGAAAGTAATTCCCCGGGCAATTTTAAATGCAAATACTACGTTATGCAATTCATTCATACTAGAAGCAGAAGTTTGCTTCTGAAATGCAGACGCGTTAGTTTAATATTATTAGGTACCTAAGTTTTTCACACGACTGAGCTGCTAGTCGCAAAACTTAATTTTTACATCACAATTGCGCCATTTTATTAGTAAATAAAGAAATTAATTACTTGGCATTGCAATACCGTTTTGGATACGTACAATTGCCAAATGTAATATGGTCCATTTCTCACCTGCACGTCTTTGTCTGTATCTTTTACTGTTCTTTTTGTTTGATCTCAATGTTTACGCATTCATCTCTGACTTTTTTTATAGTATTGTAAAGTATTAGTTTACTACGATCAAAAATAAGTTCCAGTTCGGTTTTTGAACTAAGCACTGCGCCTTACTAATTGGCTAACCATAGAATGAGGTTTCGAAACTAAAAAAACACAAATTTCTCACAAGCAGTATTTGAACAAAATGACTTGTACAAAAATTACTCCAAATACAAACATTATTTGCTTTCTTTCTAGTCTACAGAACCTCTATAGAGTGCCCCAAGATTTCATATTGGAATCCATCGTATTTAATATATCTGTGGATGACATCACTACATCACCACATACCCAGCAGCTTTCAAAGTTCCAGTATTATATTGGAAAACAACAGTACCAAATTTGTATAGCTTAATCAGAAACATACATCTTCATGGTGAACTCGGTGTTCTAACTCTCAGGCAAAACTGCAACAAAAAGTTTTTCTAAAAAATATCTTCTTGTCCAGGCTCAGTCCACTACTTCGTTGATAGGAAAATCTGTATGTGAGGTTAAAGTAATTATTTGCCAAGATATGTATATGTGAACCGAAGGTAGTGACTGAGCAGTGCAAACTTGTTAACTGTGAATAACAACAACGTTAATTAATTTCCCTTACGGTATTTCCAAACGATCATTTCTGAAAATCGAAAACGTGATTTAACTGTCGACCAGATTCTGAAATCACATCCTATTACCTAAAATTATGTGTACTGTAAGCTAATGAGTTTCTTTGGTTTTAGATACAAACAAACCAAAACACAAAAATGCTGACGAAGGCGTGCCTAGGGCTGGTGCTGGTTTTTGAGCTGCTCCTGGGCCAGGGCGTTTCCCAATACTCGTACAACTCTTTCTTCGGGCACCCAAACGACCTGTACTATGGGCACGACAGCTCCCCTTTACTTTCCCCGCAAATGCAAAGGTGAGCCCATTAGCGACGTACCTTCGGGCACTAATTTTTCTTTCTGTAGTGACTTTGGCTACCCAAATCAGGGTGCGCAGCTGCAAGGATTCATGCCAGGACAGCCCATGGCCCCCGTCGATCCAGCCACCCTGACCTGCGGCGTGCAGCCCCTAAGCTGCCCTCAAGGCAGATATCGCTCCTACGACGGCTCCTGCAACAACCCGGTCAATTCGATTTTGGGCACCCCCCAGACGCCTTACGCGAGATTGTTGCCTGCTAACTATGGAGATGGTAAGTACGGTTAAGGGCGCTTTTGGAAAAGTGGTTTATAGAAAGTTCGCAAAGAAAAGAACTTATCTGCTTACCTGAACGGAAGAGCTAGAAAATTTACTGAGGCAGTGATGCTACATGCATCTGGCCGGCTGGCCTTAGCCTTCTCTGGTTTAAGCTCTCAACATCTTTTTATCCAAAGCTTCTCCTCTCAGTCTTAAGAGTGCTTGTATATTAATGCTACTGTATTACACCAATTTTTCTAGGATGTCGTCTACCATTTTCACCATCTGGAATTTATACCTTTACCCGTTTTGCTACGGCATTTTCATCCATTCTTCGTATGTATCTTGCCCACTTCAACATTCTCAAATTTGTATATGTCATCGGATCAACTTCTCTGTGGCATGTGTTCTCCGTACATCAACATCTCCAAATTTTCCAAAAAATATCACAAGATCAGCTTTTTTGTACTCAACATATGATGGTTCTACTCCTTTCTCCAAGCATCTTTTTTCTTAATTGCTCATGGGATTCCTCATCTACAATCCATTTCGCTACGGCGTGTTTATTCAATTGTCGTATGTGTTCTACCCATCTCAACACTGCCGAATTTGAAAATGTCACGAAATCAGCTTCTTTGTACTTTATACTTGATCGTTTCAGTCCTTTTTCCAAGCCTCTTTTTCCATTATTGGTCATGGAATTTTCCATATGAAAGTTATTCATTAGACCTTCTTGTTACGTCGTTCTTATTCAATTTTCGTATATGTTCTACCCACCTCAATACTACCAAGTTTGTATATGTCACGACGTTAGATTTTTTGTACTTGACACTTGATGGTTCTACTTCTTTTTTCAAGTTTTTTATTTCTGTATTGGTCATGGATTCTCGTTGTGGAATTTACTGTTCTGCCTTCTTGCTACAATATCTTAATTCAATTGTCGTATGTGTTCTACTCACTTCAACATTCCTAAATTGGTGTAGATCACGAGATTAGCTACTTCGTATTGCATATTTTATGATTCTACTTCTTCTCCAAGCTTCTTCTTCGTTTCCTGTTGGTGGGATTCCTTATCGTATGTATCGAATGTATTCTTCTGACGTTCGTGCTACGGCACGGTGCTTTTATTCAATTGTTGTATGTGTCCTCCCAACCTCAAGAATCCTAAATTTGTATATGTCAGGGAATTCGTTTTTTTTGTATTTTATATCTGATGGTCCTACTCCTTCTTCCAACCCTCTTGTTTTTTTACTGGTCCTGGGATTCTCCTTTTAGAATGTATTCTTCTGACCTTCTTGCTACGTCTTTTTTATTGAATTGTTGTATGTGTTCTCCTAGCCTCAACATTATTAAATTTGTGTATATCAGGAAATTTGCCTATTTTACTTCGTACTTGATGGGTTTACTCGTTCTTCCAAGCCCTTTCTTCTTTTATTGATCATGGGCTTCTCCATCTAGAACTTATTCTTCTGGCCTTATTACTTCAGCATTTTCATTTAATTTTCGCATGTGTTCTACCTACTTCAACATTCCCAAATTTATATGTCACGATACTAGCTTTTTTGTACTCCACACTTGATGTTTTTACTCCTTTCTCCAAACTCCTCGGTCCTTTGCTGGGCATATTATGATTCTTCATCTCAAATTTATTTGTCTAACCTTTTTGCTACGGCGATTTTATTCAATTCTTTTATGTCACGAGAGTAGCTTCTTTGTACTTCTTGATTGTGCTATTTCCGATATATTTCCTTGAATCTTCCCTTGTACAGATATTTCGTCGAGATGGTTTTAATAATTGTTATTAGTTTCTTGAAAATTTTGTGTTCTTCAAGTATTACGCATAGAGGTTCTGTGTTTACGTTGTCGTAGCTTTCTTAAAGTCAATGAAGATCTGATAGTTATATAAGCCATATTTGCAGGTGTTCTCCATTACCTGTTTCAGCATAAAAATTTGATCAGTTGTTGATTTTCCTTTCCTAAAGTTTGTTTTATCTTATCTTTCTTTTTATTTATTTCTGTGTGCGTTTGCTTGCTCTTCTTGCTGTATTTCTCTTCTTTTTTCTTCTCAATTGCTGACGTAAACGTCTATCTTGAAACGTACCCCGTAACGAGTCATAGTTTTTTCATACATATAAACGAAAAAAATTATATAAACAGGACTAGAATAATGGTTGAAATTCAATTCAGATTTCGCTTGTAAGTATTTCTTTAACACCTAAACAATGTTTTCACGTTCTTATATGGTGTCAATTAACGCTTCAACTCCATAAGAGAGGAATTCTTTTGGCTTTGTTTGCAACTAATGCAGAGTTTCATCATCCACAAAATATAACCCTGATCCAAAAACATGAAAATCGGTCTGTATTAGATCTGGGGAATACGCAAGACGTTCAACAACGTAAATTCAAGTGTTTCGCTTACTGCCTATGAAATAGGTGCAGTTTTAAAATAAATTTTCATTTATTTTTCATTTGTCTCACCACATTGTCGACATTTTTTATTCGGCCTCGATTTAATTATAATTTGTGAAATCAACCAAGCATGGTCGGTAATGAGAATCAACTTAAATCGATGAAGGCTTGATGCTTTAAACCCACAATTAAGTCTACGTAAAATAAAGATCACGGTGTAACTGAAGGTGCTTGCGGTCACGTTTCGGTTCAGTTTCTCCTTTAAATTCTCTTAAATTATAGGATACGCATGGAATCTCAGCAAACGTTTTTATTCGTAATTGAGGGCATTTCCCATAATCTTGTCAATGATTTCAATTAAATTAGTTTTTGTGGTTTTATTAGTGATTTTTGTGAAACGAAAACAATGTAAAACTGACATTGTAAATTCATAAATAATAATAATTCCTTTGAACGCATTGGTCTCATGCTGCTAAAATTACATTTATTATCCTTAAAATGCTCTTAGATTAAATTATGCTAGCTCTGCACCAAGGATATTTAGCATCAAGTAAATATTATTGTTACACCAGCGCAGAAAAGATAAATTTTTGTTTAGAAAATGTAATAAAAGTTTATTCTAAATGTGAAGCCGTTGCATGCAATAAAAAGACAATTTAGATAGTTTTAGGTGAATGAAGTCATTGGTTTATTAGTGTTATGCTG